>JAYKAV010002662.1:0-55751 GCA_035582835.1 Phoebastria nigripes | reverse complement strand
ACACCACCATGCCC
The DNA here is from genome assembly GCA_035582835.1 of Phoebastria nigripes. Classification (NCBI taxonomy): domain Eukaryota; kingdom Metazoa; phylum Chordata; class Aves; order Procellariiformes; family Diomedeidae; genus Phoebastria; species Phoebastria nigripes. Next base: position 55,737 of record JAYKAV010002662.1, on the reverse strand, counting down.
ACTAAACCATGTCCCTAAGCGCCTCATCTACACGTCTTTTAAATACTTCCAGGGATGGTGACTCCACCACTTCCCTGGGCAGCCTGTTCCAATGTTTAACCACTCCTTCAGTAAAGAAATTTTTCCTAATGTCCAGTCTAAACCTCCCCTGGCGCAACTTGAGGCCATTTCCTCTCATCCTAAAGAGAAAGGTGAAAGAGAAAGGGAGATGTGCTCAACCAGTGAAATGGCCACATGTGGACTCACATTGCAAGATGTTGGTGATCCCAAGGAAGACAAAGTAAAGTGCTCAGGAAAAGGCTGAGCTATGTTTACAGCAAGTTACAGTAGCCATAGAGGCACAGGGATGAAACTGTGCCTTCAAAGATGCACAAATGCCCATGGTTATTATTCCTGAGTATTCAGAAATGGGAAGACAGGTAGTACCTTCAATAAAGAGAGAAGACAGTTGACAGGAGAGCTTTATCATGAAAGATGCTTTAGGAGACGGTGTCAGTGAACACAGAGAAGGAGTTGTGTGTGCAGTGCTGTGTTTTGGCTATGCTAGAGACAACCCCATCTCCACTCACTTGAGTATAAAGAAATACTTGAGCTTAAGAATATGGACAACTGGAGGTTTGGATGAAGTTTCTTTGTCTGAGATCTTCATTGAGAGTGATATTAATTTCACCTAGCTTAAGCCATCTAGAAGTTAAGCACTGAGTTTAAGCGGATCATCTATAGCTATCGGAGGAAGACAGACACTTTCTGGAAGTCATTTGTGTCATCTTGATGTATGGCAGAGGAAAGGTAGATCTTCTTCAGGGTGGAGGTCACTGCATTTCCCTTAAATCCACCCTCCTGATGAAAAGTAGCATTCAGAGTCTTCAGTCCTTCCATATGCAGATCACAAGGCGATTTGCAGGATGCCAGATATGTGACAAATGGCTGTGCTTTCTTCTGCCATGGCTGTGCAAGCCCAAATGCTACTGAATGCAATCAGTATGAGACTCAGCGTGAAAAAGGACAAATCTTAGCTAAAGGCCTYGCAGATATTTTGCCTACATGTGCCTGTATATCTGGGCCACATAGGTCTTCAGTCTGTAAAGTAACTGCAGAACGAGGTTCCTGAGGTTCGGTAGATTTATTGGACTGTGTGCTGGTTAATCATGTGACTAAATATAGTGTTTCCTGCTGAAATACAACCACCAGGAAACTGATTCAGTCTGTAATAGTTCATGTCCACGAGACTATAATCCATTCCCAGTTGTAACTTATGTTTTTATTACAACCAGAGTAGACAAAGTTGACAGATCTTCTTACTGCTTCCCCAGTGCCAACCTGCTCTATGCTTGTTCCTGGAGAAATATGGTAGGTCTTGCTAATAATTTGTGTCACAAACAAGCATAGTAGTTTTACGTATCAAAGTTTACTTTGAAGTAAAGCTCTGGTCAACATGGTCAACGGTGTCTCTCTGGTTTCATGCATCCAAAGTGGATGTATAAACAGATTCAATGAGTTGAGTGCCAAAAGTACCTGTTTCTTTCCACTGACTGTAAGGGAAACAAGTGCAACTAACATAATGGTGGCTCTCTGAAGTCAGATGAGATGAATGCTGCTATCGCTAAGGATTTTCGTTTGTTTTAAGGGTTACGCGTGGGTGAGTTGCAATAGATATGTTATCTCTTGACCTTAGTCAAACTTTGAGTTTTCTGTTCCTGTAAGCAAGGGAGGACAATATCAGCCAGGATTATGAAACTACAGTTAGTGCATGACTGTTGGAAAACTGCGCCTGAGAGAGAGTCAGCAACGGTTCATTGYCAAAACTGGGGATGTTATTGAGATAGTGGCTCTGCTGGGATCTTGTTCTGGTGTGTTATTTTCAGTTGTTCTATGTCTTGAGTGATGGAGTAGTGAACAGGTGTTAAAGTTGCAAACATTATTGAGTTAGAAGGGGCAGCAGTACTCTGGAAATGCAAGATTAGAATTTAAGATGAACCTTGTGAATTGTAAAACCAGTCTGAAGTACAAAGGAGGTTATCCTATAGAGAAAATTCACAGTGTTATAATCGTACAAACACCAGATAAAGAACTACATTTACAGAAGTCAAGAAGACCAAAAGAGGAAAGTTGGTAAGAAAATGAGTTGATTAGTCTGGAAGAAATAAGACTAATAATCTTTAAAAATCTCACACATTTGTGAGAGGAAGGGAATAAATTGTTTTCCAAGATGCATGTTGTTGAACTTTAATTGCAACAAGGGAGATTTGGGAAGTTTGGATGTTAGGAAACCTTTCTAATGGTAAGCACTGGAATCGATCATATAAAGGGGTACAAGAATCATCAACCTTGAGGAAAGTCTTCAAGACAGCCTAGATAAACTGCTGTCAGGAGGATTGTAAGTGTAACTGGAGATGCAGGAAAGACGAAGGAATCTCCCAARATGATCCATTTACTATGAAGTTCTAGCACAGCATTTTGTAAGGCATACAAGTGCTCTGCCTATGGTTACTTTGTTTTATTGCTTTATTTCTGCAGCCTGTATTAAGATGGTGAGTTACTCTGCTGCTGCAATGTGATCTCATAGATTTGACAAGTCCAGCTGATGCTTCACAGACTGTGGCTGTGTGATAAACCTGACAAAGTTCACCTCAAGGCTTTTTCCTGCTTGGGAAATAGGTCACAAGGTTCACCTCAAGGTCTCCCTTTTATTTTCATATCAGCTCAACATCCAGTGCCCTATAACACTTGGCAGTTAAAAGAAATTCGCTACTATAAAGAAGTCTCTGATGTTGAATCAGCACCTCGGACTGTGCCAAGGACAAGCTGTGAGCCTGAGCAGTTGAGCCATGGTGAAGCAGAGCATAGAGCATACAGCAGTGTTGAAATCTGGGTAACAAAACTCATGAAAATTAYATTAAAAAGCCTCAAAACAACCAAATAATCAACATTGTTCCAGTGGAACTTTGCAGCTTATGGCAGTAGAAGACTGGACCTGATTTCTCCTGCACATTAAAAAAACAAGCAAACTGTGATCCATACTGAAAACTTTCCTATAGCAATAACAATGATTTATTCACCTCCTGTGTTTGTAATGAACTACCAAGGCTTTCATTAGCACAGTCACTGATGTGTCATGCCCAGTATTCCTGGCAGACTTGTTATTTTATGTAACACAATGTGCAGGGCAAAAAAAAAAAAAAGAAGAAAAAAAAATTGGTCAACCTCCCAGTGATGCACTGGGCACAGGAAACTCAAAAGGACAATTGTTGCTAAATATGTTCACTTAGAAAAAAAAAAAAAAAATGGGAATTTAACCCTCAATGTGGTGGCATTTTCTAGGATTGCCAGAGAAACCAACCATTTCACAAGACAACTGTGTTTAAATAACACAAATATGAGAAGTTTTGTTTGGAGAAAGACGTAAGATTTTCTCCCATTTTATGGTAAGGGATTCATACCCCCTTTCTCACAAAAATGGCTTGCTCCTAAAGCACGTTGACATTTGTTTGGTTAACATCCATTGCTACTATAAGAGGGACATTACTTGGTATATTAATGCTGCTGCAAGTTGCCTGCTGCTAAGCAGCAGAGTGTGTGGTTTCTCTCTCCAGCATAAGCCTGGGGAGAAGAAATGCCTATTTTGGAAGATGCCTCCAGGCAAAAGATGATCCTGATGAGAGTCAACTTTTCTGTACACTTTCTCTAGCACTACCTGCTGCATGTCAGGAGAGCAGGCAGYGGTGAAGACTTCATGGTCCATAACGGTACCTCCTTCGGAAAGACGCTGCTGTCAACTTGGTAGTACAAGAAAATCAGGGTGAAAGAAAAATCTGGTTCTTGATGCAGGCTGATTTAGCAGTTGTCTGGGAAATTCCCTTTTGTGTCCCAGTTGGAAGACAGTCATCTTTATTATTTCATGTCCCAGAAGTGTCAAAAAAAGGGTAATAACAGTCCTTTCACTGTCATGGTTGGCAGCTGTACAGCGCTCATGGCCATAGAATTGGGATTTCCAGAGAAAGGTAAGTGCTGACTCTGGAGCTAGGCAGACTAGGCAGCCTAAATATTTGTGTAAATGGAGCCAATGGAGTGTAGATGTCTAAAATCGAGGGCTGTGATCACATTCTGAAAATGCACACGCCATGCATTCACTAAGAGGCAGACAAAGGACATTAGCTCAATTGGAGCCATTTTCATGGTAGATACCTACAAGTAGGGAAGACAAATGCAACCCACATATCTTTGTTGTACTTGTGATGTAAAATCGTGCTGTACTAACACATTTATCATTGCATTATATATGTTTTCAGGAAGTGCAGTAGGGGCTTTTACTCTCAGAGGAGAGAACTACTTGAAATGAAATTTGAAGCAAACTCTCCAAGGACATTCATGAGTGATTTTCTCTTCAGATGACTTCAATACCTCCTTCAAGAGAAAAAAATTTTTTAGTCATCTTCTCTATCTATCTGGACAAAATTGGTCATTGATGTGAATAGGTTTGCCTCTGCTGATATTGAATTTCATTCATTTAATTGTACAATCACAGATTTTGTCCCGTCGTATATTCATTGATAAACTTTTCTCTTCTATTGTCTTATTATGGCCTGCAGGGAAAGAATAAAGAAAAAGGAAAATGAAGGGCAGAAACAGGGATGTGTTGTAGTAAGGAGGCTCACATATCCATATGTAGTGAAAATTAAAAAAAAAAAAAAAGAGAATCCATCAAAAGAGAATTATGATAACTAGGTGAACATGGAGGAATGTACAGATATTTTTTGTTCCTAAGAAAAGAAAAAACTTGATAAATCTTTAGAACCTGCTTTGATGTCACTGAATCATGAAATAGCCAAATGAAAATTAATCATGTGAACTTTATGCCTTTGAATCTTGCTCATTAGAGGGTGACACACCATCTTGGCTCCTGGCACAGCAGGTGATTCATGTGGTTGATAAATAACTGCTGATCCTCCCAGACAAGTTTCTGAGAATTCAGGTCCAGCTTCACAAAACAATGTAAATGTCCAGCTCTGTAAGAAGATATTACAGGCTCTGAGTTTACCATACAGGGAACAAGGTCAGCCGAGTAGCTAAGGAGGGAATTTTCAGCAGTCAGCATACGGAGCAAGTGGGCGCTTAGGCTGGCTGATAGCAAATGCTAAAGAGGGGGATGTGTCTGAAATCTTCCATCTTTCCTGGATTTAGGAGCGTTAGGTCAGGGATTCAGTCTAAAACCCCTTGCAGTTCTTGGACACCTCACTCATGCTGTCAGGTGTCAGTTGTGCTCAGGCACCTCTCTTGCAGAGAAATTCCCAAGTGTCTTTACATTAACTCAACTGCCACCTCATACTTTTTAATTAGCAAAATGGGACAGGTTCTCCTTCTAGCCAGAAAGTGAATTGAGCCCAGTAAACAGCTTCTAATATTGGGGTAGATCTGTTTAAGTCAGTGGCGTTATTCTTATAGGAAACCCCACCTCTGACCTCCAACTTTCTGTATGGACAGCACTAAACAGAATACATGGGAAAACATTTTCATTCCAGCCAGCAGTGCCAGACTCCTTTTCATTTCTGAGATGTTGGGGCAAGAATACATGGATCCTCTAGCTCCTCCCTGCTTCATGGCATTGGTCTTCTCCACAGTGGTGAGAGTCAGTGATACCTCAGAGGGGTGAAAGTTTATGGGCAGAAAGTAGGAATTGCTGTTGTCTCTGAAACTGTGAGTAATATAGTTTTCCTAGCAATTGCCGCTTGCCTGCTGAAAGACTTGGCTGGCAGGGTCACAGGATAACTAATTCTTCTCAAGAGAAGAATAATTGTAGTTTGCTGAAGTTCCCCTGGTTCTTCCAATCATTTGGCTGCTGGACTGACATACAATCCCTCTGCCCTTCGACTTTGACTGTTCCTTCACCTAAGTGGAAAATTCCCAGAGAAGTCATGTTAGCCAAGACCAAATTTGCAGTCACTGACATTTGTTTCTTGTTCAAATAGTAGAGACATCCTGAGCAATCTGACATGTGGGAGCACAGAACAAAGCCTACCACTTAAACAACAAGTACATTTGTTTTCTGACTGAAATGTTAAGTGAGGATTGTGCTACAGCCCTTCAAAACCTGATTTGTTTCAGACAAAAAATGAGTTGGTCCTGGGATCTTGGCAATGAAATATCCAGTACTGTGAGCTTGGTTTTTCACTCAACTGTCTCTAGTGTAACTAAATTAGAGAGTTGTTGGGAGTACACTGGTTTAAATCATCTGTGAAGAATCACCCCTCAGCTAAAAAGCTACTTTGTCCCTCTTGTTCCCATCAGATATGTTCTTCATTGCCTGTCCGAAACACTTACATAAGGTTGGCAGTCATCTCTCTATTTCTAGATACGTAATTCCAGAAAAAAACAAACTCCACCTTCAAGTGTGATTTGGCACATAAGCTAAAACCATGCCTAGAAAAGCTGTCTGCACAAACACCAGCTCATCTGACATGCAGGACACTGGATTTTACCCTTTTTTGGTTCCTGGTGGTTTATGGGGACTGGGTATACAGGCCAAGTGCTTGGCCAAGTGCTGGGGTCTTTGCCATCAGCCTGAGTAAGATGGGATGGAGCTTGTTTTGTGGAAAAATGACATAATGATTTGGGCACCAATTAGATCTGCGTTGTGGACATTTCTGAAGAGGTCCAACTGACGTGTTGCTGCTCCACTCATGTTTTCGCTCTCCTCTTTCCTCATTATGCTTATACTGTTGACTTAATTTGTCCACTCTGCCAATTCCCTCTACACCTTGTGCAGAATATTTGTTCTTTTGTTGCCGTCTCCTTCTGTTTCCCCACTTGGTCTTCTTCTACACACAGGACAAGGCTGTCTCTGCTGTCTCTCATTACGCAGCACTAAAGGCATAGGGGCCCTTTGTATCATCACCATGCAAGCAATTAGTAAAAACACAGCAGGGATGATCATGATTTTGTTCACATCAGAGCATAGACGGGTAAGATCGGCTAAAAGCTCCACACATCTCTTTTAGATGTGTATTTTCCCTGTTTATATGTAACAGTTTCTGTCTTTAATTTATTTCAGCTAATTTTTTTTTCTTTCTGTCTGAAGGATAATTTTATTGAGTTATTGTGGCATCGAGTTCCAAAATATGAAATGAGAGGTGGGTAGTAGTTATGAAGAGACCAACCCAGGATGAAAACATAAGCGTATTAACTAACTCTCAAGGGGGGTGACCAACCTGCTGCTCTCAAGGCACATTTAATTTGTGTGTTGTTCACATATGCCACTGGTCAGACTAAAGGTCTTGCTTGCCTGGTACCCTGTCTCTGGCACAGGCCTACGACAGGAGACTGTAGAAATCAGGGAAGCATTTTGCAATACTTCCCCAGCCTATTTTCCTGGCTTCTAGAAATTTTCCTTTGAGGGATTCCTTCTCACCTTATCAGTACTGGTACAGAGGCTGTTTGGTCATCCAGATCCTAATTGTAGGAAGAAGTGAGTAAAGAGGGAATTTCCTGTGGACACAGCTGAATATCTAGGCAGCTCCATCCCACAGGTGCCAATTTGGGACACATGGAAACTCTTGTAAACTATTCATAGAGCTCTGCCTTCCCTAGTTCCCTGAGGTGTGTATATGTCCTGTGTCTTGGGCATCTGCTTGGTAGGAACAGAGAAGCTGGTCACTTAAGATCTTCAAGTCTCAGAGACTGTTTGCAGTAAAGAAAAAGTTTCACTGAACAGAATACAACTAGTATCAATTGTATCTTATATTAAAATTCTACCACGTACCATGTTTGGCTAAATTTGATTTTTGATTTGTCTGTCACATGGTTCCTCACTGAAGTCCCACTGTAATTAGAAAGGTAAAACCGATAATTAATTTGTTCCCATTTCTTTGCTTTTTCCTTTTTTCACTGGTACAGTTCTGTTGTGTAAGTGTATTATAAAACAGAATATGGAAAATCAAGAACATCTGATGTCTAGAAAGAATAAGAACTTGGGGATGACAGGTTGCAGACATCTGGATTTTTATTTAAACAGTCTTCAGCTTTGTATCTGAATCATCTTTTGAAAGCCGAATACATTTTAAAAACCTTTATTGACTGTCTAATACTATCCAGGTGTGTATTTGATTTTATCTTCATAGTGACATATTGTCGAAGTGAAAAAGCCTTGAATTAATTTAAGTACAATTTAGAAGTTGACACCAGTGCATTAAAGTAAGAAGAGGGAGAAAAAAGAGGAGGCAGAGAAGCAGGCTGATTTTAAATACCCATCTTTCAAGACTTGTGCCTGGGGAGTTAGTTTCTGACTCTGGATCAGATTTTGTGTAGTTTGAAGTCAGAGCAAACCCCCTGATTTAAAGATGAAGGTACCACCAGCCGTTAAAGCAGGCAGAGATCTGATAACACAGGGGTTAATCTGAGACATGTATACAAGTCCTGCCGTGATAAAACCAGAGGCAGTTAGACCTTTTGCTCCAAAAGACACACTGGCACTGCCGGGAGATTCATTTTGTCTGCAAAATCAAGCATGTAATTTCTCTTCTCCCTCGCTCTCCCCTTCTGTCTGTCTCCGGCCAGCCCTGGGGCTCGGCAGCAGCAGCAGCCAGTCTCCCTGGTGACAGCCAGGACGGCTGACCTTCAGCAGAGCGGCGTGAGGTACGCTTTCACCGCAGGACATGGGCTAGGAAGCCCCCAAATTGGCTTTTGTCCTGCCGGTCAGAAGGAGTGTGGGAGAGCAAGCCTGGASAAACCTTGAGACACCTCTGTGCTTGCAAGAAAAAAAGGGAAGAAATTAAGTAAATTTTAAGAAATTAAAAAAAAAACAACAAAGAAACAACCCCAAATCATCTGCCCCTTAGCATCAAAATTGCATCCATATAAAGCTTCCAGCTTACTTGCAGTGTTATGTCAGATTTACACGGTGGTCACAGAGATTAAAACCGACCCCTACCATTCATCAGTTAACACCAGCTTGTGTGAGCCTGTGTAAATACGTGTGTTTGTCCGTACAGCCGTCAGGCTTGGCATCGGAAACAAGTCCAAGTCTCCACAGACCCAGCAGAAGAGACATTTCTACTTGTTTTCAAATGAAACAGAGGTACTTAACTTTCTAGAGTGTGGATTTAATTGTCAGTTTTGTTTATTACTTTCGGATGTCATCCGCCGCTGGTGAAGCTGAGCATGAATAACTTACCAGCCTGCACAGATAACTTTGCTTTTTTGTTTCAGTCCAGCTCGAGACAGAAATCCCARTAAAAGCTTTCATTCCAATCCATGTGCTGAATGATGACACGGGAGTTAAAGAAGTGAGGGTAAAATTCCTGAGGCACTCCTAAAGACTTTTCCAAGAATTTTAAAAAGCCTCTTAAAAACGGCAGCAGAGATCGAACGCTGTTAAGGGAGGAGAAAAAAAAAAAAAGGGAAGAAAAAACTTTGGCAGGCATACAGTGTCTTACATCAATCTAGCAGTCAGCATCTATGTAGATGTTCTTTCCTCCTTTTGTGCAACACCCCTTCCCTCCTACAGACCACCCAAAGCCCTATAAATAATCCAAGGACTGTATTTTTTCTCCAGATTTCTCTTCAGACCTCAAAGGAAAAATATCAGGCAAAGGAAGGGAGAGAGGGAGAAGGGAAAGTGAGGAGGGGAGAGAGAGAGAGAGAGGAAAGATGGCTAGTGAATTCAAAAAGAAAATGTTCTGGAGGGCAGTGGTGGCTGAGTTCCTTGCCATGAGCCTTTTTATTTTTATCAGCATTGGCTCGGCTCTGGGTTTTAGCTTCCCAGTGGTGGGCAACAAAACATCAACAAGGTCTCAGGACAACGTGAAGGTTTCGCTGGCTTTTGGGTTATCCATCGCTACCATGGCACAAAGCGTGGGCCACATCAGTGGTGCACACCTGAACCCAGCTGTGACCCTGGGCCTCCTGCTGAGCTGCCAGATCAGCATCTTCAAGGCGCTCATGTACATCATTGCCCAGTGCCTGGGGGCAGTGGTGGCCACAGCTATTCTGTCGGGAGTCACCTCCTCTCTCCCAAACAACCTCCTGGGGCTCAACTCGGTAAGTAGAAACTTTTAATTCCTCCTTCATTTTTTTCGAGTAGAAATGTAGCACCTGTAATCTACTAAAGATGTGCGTTTGTGGGGGGGTGTGTTGGTGACGGTGGTGGTGATGGTGACCTCAGGCAGCCAATTGCTTATTATAGCAGGGGATCCAGTCCTGACTGATACCAGGATGGATCTATGTCATAGGGACAGTCCTTCCTCCCCACCCCCATTTTGGCGCTTTAGAACATTATGGTCGTGATCAGTTTTGCTTATGTTCAATTTTGTACATCCAACTTGCTGAAAGGTGCCTTTTGACACCAATTTCACATTGAAATCACTGGCAGTTGCATGATCGAGTCCTTTTCAGGGTTCTGAAGGTCTCAGGTAACATGCTGGTTAATGTGTATATACCACTGTTGCTTTCGCTTCTGTGAATGTGGTTCTTTTCCAATACCTAATTAATGGTTTGTGTAACCTGATGATGACTGTAATGAAAACCTATGGGAACAGTGAGAGAGATGTGTAGCAAGAGAAACCCTATCACCAAAGATGGGAGCATTACCTGTTGCATTAGGCAGAGTGCTCAGATCCTGCCTGCCTCACAGAATCCCAGCTGCACTTTCTATGTGCTTCTCCTTTTGCTGTGCAAAAATGGGAAAAACCTTGAATTCTCAGGTGTAGACTGGAGAAAGATGTGAGACAGCTACATTGAACAGGGGTGCAGGTTTCAGCCTGCTCCCAGCCAGGTGCTCACATCATGCTGCATAAAAACTGCCTGGCCACAACTCCTCCTTCTCAAAATGTTGTCATTTTACTGTTGTCATTGTACCATAATAGGAGAAAAAAGAATAGATACACTTTTAAACTTGAAATCATCCCACTGTCAGAGGCAGTGCTACAGCCACTGCAGTACAGAGTACTATAAATGGAAATTGCCTTCTAGTCACTTATTTCACCTGATTCTGTTAAGAACAAGTTTTTCGTCTTCATCTTTTCTATGGCCCCTTTCTTGCAGAATATTTCTGACTGCTATTTGAAACCTGAGCTAATCTGAAATCTTATGCCCATTTAAAGTCACAGGGATACTTGGGACATAAAGCTGCAAATACAATATCTCTTCAGAAATCATTTAGGCAAAAGGGGAAGAAAGGATCAAAAAAATTAAATTAACAGATRAAGTAATATGTTTTTGAATGCTGTGATATTACAGTTAATTCAGAAAATGAGGCAGTTTTTGAAAACATAATAAAATCTGATATTAAGAAGGTGATTCCTGAGCAGCTTAGTATCATCCACCCTTGTGTTACTCTGTGGGTTGGCTGCTTACTTCCCTCGAGCCTGGTGCCTGCAGGTATTCCATCGTGCCACCGTTTTGGAAATTCTGATGGGTTAATCCAAAACATTTTGCGGAAGAAGAGCAAATCATTTTATTAACTCCAGAAAGCTCTGGCTGCGTGTATGATACGTGATCTTTTCCTCCAAAACCACTGGCAGAGGGAATTGCTCAACCGCATGGGACAGGGTATCCGCCCAAGTGGTTTCCTCGAGAGGTCCAGCTGCCATTAAACATGGGAGGTCTGGTTTCAGTAGCACTCGCGTTTGGTCTTCCCCTTTTGCTTGCCACAAAATGCTGACGGCTGGCTCCTTCCTCTATCTAAAAGCCCTGAAACTGGCCCTTTGTAAAGGGGGTGTAGATGATAACCCCAAACTCTTCTTGCTCCTCTCCAAGCTACAAAGATATAATTCAGAGCTCTGCACAAGGACATCTCAGAAGAGAAGAGCCTATGGGGACAGATGGAAAGATCAGGAAAGATCAGTGCAGTCACTGATTTTAATAAGCTTAGGAGACTACTTCATGAATCTCAAAAGTTACGTGTTAGGGTGGAAACCTTGCTCCCCACTGAGGAACACGTCTGGAATACAATCAAATACATTGTTTTCAAGGCCATAAAATACACTGTAGGCAAAAAAAGATAGTGTAAGTCTCCATCATACCAATTTTACAAATCTGGCAACAGTTTCTGTGAGTGAATTAATGGATAAAATAGTTCCTAAAAGCCCCAGTCTCAGTGCTTGTCATTGTCAAATACTCAGAATTTTGATTTTTTTATTTTCTCTTTCACATCCAGTTATAAATGGATGGCTAGAGGAGCAGTGGGGAGACCTCCCTGGGGATGGGGAAGGCAGCAGCTGTTCTTCTCCTTTGCAAGAAAGAACTAGAGAGGAAAGCAAATCCATTCATTTCCTACTGACGAGCTTGGACTGTCTGGGGAGGGGAGGTGAGGGTTGAGGGGGGAGTTGGGTCTGAGCCCAAAACAGGGGAGAACTGCAGAACGGCTGTCCTTGTGCAGAGCCGATCACAACGGGGCATATCCTGAAACCACAACCCAGCACCAAGAGCACGCTGCCTCCTTCAGCAAATAGACGATATGGAGAAACCACAGAGATTTGCTTTTATGTCATGCTTTTTAACCTGAGGACAAGGAGGGGAGGGACAGAGCTGGCATCCCTGCCAGCTGGTTTGTCTTCCTGCCTTTCCTGTGGAAAACGAGGTGTAGATTCACTGTTGAGAAAAAGAATAGAAAGAAAGGGAGTACTGTTTGTTTGACAAGGTTGGGAAGAGGGCTTGGATGTGCATGACTGTGTCCTCTGTTCTGATCCTGCCGTGCTCTTGGAGGGGTGTTTTTTTACAGGAAAAATGTGGTGGGAACAGTTTAATGGAGTCAGTGGCTATCCAGTGTCCCCAGTGGATACTGGGTGGGATTGCATGCCTGAACTTAGATTTATCCTGCCCAGCTGTAGGTCCYGCACTGAGGGGCCAAGTGAGGAACCTATTTCCACAGGCTCCTCTAGTTCACAGAGAAGGAGAGACAAAGAGAGGTACTTCAGCCTTTAGATCCATTGAGTTGTCCTCCAGAGAGACAGCCAGCTCTTCTTTGGCATGATGAGGCTCCAGGCTTGGGAGCCTCTGTTAAGTATCCAAAATGAAGTGGGATGAATCTGTGCCTTTCTCATTGCCCAAAGGGAAAAAGGGAAACACAAGCAAATGAAGCACAAAAAACAGCCATAGAAGGTGCAAGGCTGAAGAGAAGGAAGGGAGGATGAAAAAGCATGTTCAATATTAAGGTCTGTTTTATACTAAGACAAGCAAAACAGTCACATATGAAGAGTTTGATCCAAACTGTACTGAAGTCAATGGAAATATTTTTAGTTACTTTGGCTGGTTCCGAATAAGACATTATGGACAATATTCAGAGAGATATTTAGATTACTGAATCCTTTTAAGACACTTAACTTGCCATATAATTTACTAGTGGTGTGGGTGCCAGAGTAAAAACTTCGAGAATTGGAAAAGCTGAAAGAGGAGTATGCAGTGTGTTTGTTGTTCTAAAAATTTAAGTATTTTTCCTTACATCATCTTGTATCTTTTTTTGGCAATTGGATTACTACATGTTACAAATTTCCATTAGATAAAACTGTAAGAATAGAGAATACCTAATACAAAATGCACTCATCTGCTAGCATAGCTGGCTATTGTCTAGTGAGGACAGATCTGTAGTTTGGATAATGGAAGAAGCTATTCATCATGGGCGGTTAATGACCAACAAAGAGCTCAAGCAGGAAAGGCGGGTGAGAGGAGACTTCTGTACTGTAAGGTAACACAATATTTGCGGTTCAGCAATGATTATCTTGAGAACTTTTATCAAGCTTTTAAAAACATGCTGAGAAAATTTCTTTAGCTCGGGGTTTTTAAAGATTTTTTTGGGGAAAATAATCAGAGTTTGTGAAAAATGCAGACACTGCTTTACAATTTCATAATTTCTGTATTTTGGCATACTGATTAGAGTGCCAGGAAATGTGCCCTCTAAGTCTTGGGGCTACAATTTGGAAACGATTTGAAAACTCTGCCTTGAAATTTATGATTGAAGATATTATTCTAAAAGTTATAAGTGGATCAAAAATTGTCGGCAAGGAAAACAGACCTGAAGGTAGCATTGCTCAGGGTAGATAAAGAGAAAAGAAAACCAACCAAGAATAACAAATAGAAGGACTTGGTTTTAAAAAACACTCAGTGGACTGATAAATGTTGTTTGTGTAACTGAAGAACTTTCTGGAAAAGCCAGAAGAGATCTGTGGTCAGTGGATTCAGAGGTCTGGAGCGTTTTCTTAAGACAGGTGAATAGTCATATAGATACCACTCCTGGAGCGTGGAAAGTCACTTGTTGCTGGAACACCCTTTGGATTTCCAGTGCAATTGGCTGTGTCTCTGTCACTACTGCCCAGCAGAGTGTTCCCAAAGTTGGATCAGCTGTAGCAGAAGAATTGGTGCACATAAGGGTGCAATGCCCTTTGGTGATAAACACACAGTGGCCAACCCCAAATCCTTTCTCAAAGACAGGGAGAAAGGAGCCCTTTGCTGTCCTTGATTCTTCATACCAGGGCAGTATCTGCTACTTTGAGATGCATTCCACCCTCACCAAAGTCACACTACAGAATGAGGCCCCTTTCCATAAGTAATCCCATTTAGCTGGATTGTGGTCCACCAGCCCCAGAGCAGCTTTGAACCCCTGTGCTGGAGATGGCTTTTTTTCTCTGTTGTCTCTGTGTCCCCCAGCTCCAGCCTTATTCTGCTACTTGGGAAAGCTGAAGGCTGGGCAATCTCTTGTCTCCAAGAGATTGGAGCATAGGATGGGGCTTACGATGTGTGGATCCTTAGCTTCTGCAGATGTATCATCTTACCTCCAGGACTTCAATGCTGGTGATTTTTCTCCCAACAAATTTCCAAGGCACAGAGACCTCTAGTGCAAACATAAAACTGCCCCTTCACTGGGAGTTCCCTTTCATGAAGTTGAGACGTGCCACACCTTTTAATGGTGTGTGTGGGTCAGTACTGATGTTTTTATCCTGATATTCCTCACTGAATCTTTCCCATCCTTTAGAAAGTTGCCTCAGAGGGGATCACGGACAGGAATCACCAGACTCCCCACATTTGGTCCAAACCAGTGCACCAGTGGTGGCCATCTGACCATGGAGAGTGGGACTTGCATGGTTGGCCTTGATGACTCGATGTTTACCTTGTGATTTCCCTCTCTCTTTGTGCCCACGCCCTATGAGTTTGTTCTCCTCCAACCTCAAATTAAACGAAGCTGGGTTGAGTTGGAAGAACTTCCAACATAAACTGAGAGCTTGACAGTGTGAGTGGACAACTGAGTAAGTGATGCTGCTTTTCCTCTGAGTCAGTAAGGAAAATTGCAGTTCCAGAGGTGCCGCTGGATGGGTGAGTCATGCAGAGGAGTTCCTGACCTCTAGCGCTTATTAAAAATCCTTGGATGCCTTTTCTCAATGCAGATTATATACTGTGCCTTTCTCAAGTTTCAATAGAGTGAGCTTCATTCTCCTTGTCACTGCCCTCTGTCCTCCCTGTTTTCGATCCAACGTAGGCTTCTCCTGCCAACCTTGCCTGTGCCGGGACATCTGCGTCCTTAAGCACTTGAGCTTCTACAAGGGACCAGAAGTTGCTGCTTTTTTAGAGTGAGCAAAATGGTTCCTGTACATGAGATTAGTCTGGGATTTTTATTTCTTAACAAAGATTGCCACAACAATAGCTCATTATTCAATTTCAATTTTGCAGCAGCAGTCTTTTATGGCATGCCAGCATTGTATTGAATCACACCAGCCCAGGGAGGTGGAACACAGGAAAGGCACCTGCTCAAAACTGGCCATAGTCTTGGCCGCTTTCTAATGTGTTCACACAGTGACAGCAGAAACATCTGGGCTGTGATGTAAACCTGATGGTTATCGCCCATCCCCCAGAACATTTGGGGATAACAGGGCTTATAGCTCTAATCCTTATCTCAGATCTCAGAAGTTATTTCTTATTTCCATTTCTATGAAGATTTGCTTAGTGCTTCTGCTTCATAATCATATAGCCATGCCCTGAGCTTTTGGTGGAGAATACTCAAGGATGCAACAGCATGGCCGTTTCTGGCACAAGGCAAGGCCCTCAGTGATCACCCACCTGCACACCAGTCTTTTGGTGCTAGAATAGTGTGGTTCAAGTGGGTTTTAGACCATGAAGTGGGTCCACATCCAGAGGATCCAAGGATGACTGGTGCATTGTCTGAAAAATGCTCTGCAAGCCTCAGATTAAAGGTCCTCTTTAAATAGAAATGATAGAAATTGATGAAAGGGGTGCACAGAGGGTTGTAAAATAATGAGTTGCAATAGACCTAAAAACATTGTTAATTTGGTAGATTGATTTATATTGTAATTCAAATGGAGTCATGCTGGGATTTTTTGGAAAATGAATTTTTTCTGTGTTTGACCAGCTGTCAAACTAAGTAGGATTAAGTATGAAATATAAGGAAATTCATTTTGCCAACACCCTTCCTGACTGGTGAAAAAACAGTTAAAATTGTTTTCCTTTCCTTAGCATTCTATGTATTATGCCATATGTATTTGGATATTTTGTGTGTATGCATATACATGCCTCCACACATACTGACATTCACGCACCCGAGACAGATAGATGGGTAAATAGACAGAGAGACAGACAGACAGGCAGATAGATAGAAAGACTCTTCAGGTGAGGTGAACTCAAATTTCATTTCCTAATTTAAATTCACTAGAAATTTAAAAAAAAAAAATCTATTAGTGGTCGTCGATTCTAAATCAAGATCTGGCAAGGCAAGAACCACAGGCTGAGGACAAATGGAAGTTTCCACAGCAAACATAAGAATGAATATTATGGATCTCTTCTGGTTAAATTGATACAATGSTAAAAGCAGCATATAAGTTACTGTAGCAAGGCTCGTACTTCAGCAGATAATTTAAACCTTTGGGTGAGTCGAGAATAGCATTTCTTTGATCAGAGAATCCTAAAAAATGTCACTATCTGGGTTATATATATCTACCTTTAAGAGAAGCATTTTTTAAAGCAAGGATACTAAACCACATCACAAGTACTGAAGGAAGAAAAAATAGCCCTTGAAAAATTTCCTGTTTGTCTCAAGAGGAAATTGCCTGTTTTCTTTAGAGCAGTAGTACATTTTTGCTTATTTGTCCATTCTCCAGCTTAATTGAGAGAATTCAATAACAGAGAGATCTTTACCTGGTATCACAACTGAAAATGTCAAAGAAATCTTCATTCTTAGAAAAAATCTCCATTACGGAGTTAGGGAAACCAGATCAAACTATTGTGCTTGCGCTCAACTTCATAGTTAGCAAACTATCTGTATGTTATGTGTCTTCATTTCTCAGTTGCTGTATTTCCCTGTCTTTAAACTGTTGTCTCTTTATTACGAATATGCAGAGGCACAGACACCCTTTTCATTGTGGGCACAATGAGACATCATGGTCTGTGGCTGTGCCCCTCAGTACCTCCAGATTAATATTAATACCAATGTCATGGAGCAAGTGAACGCCTCCTGGGCATTTTTCTGGCCTGGCTGGGAGCAGCATGTGGTCCTGTGTATTTATTAATGTGCAACCTAATGGGAAAGTACTGTTCTTTCTGACATCCAGAGCCAAAGCTAGTGCCGGTGTTTAACTGCTGCAACTCCACTGAAGTCAATGAGATCTGAGGTTAAGGCACAGCACTAACCTGTTAAATTAAATATACAGGGCCTGACAGGCATCCTGGAGGAAACTCTATGAACTGCAGGAGGGCAAAAATGTGTCCTGAAATCTCTGCAAGGTGATCCTCTTTTGGCATTTGTGGACCAGAAAGGAGCAAAGAAATCCTCTGTGTACTTTCCTGGTAAAGCCCCGTGCATCCCCTGTCCAGGAACCACTGAGAGGTACCACAGAAAACCAAACTTTTCCAGGCTCTTGACACTAATGCTGTGTCAAGTGAAGTCAATGAACGTTTTCAAAGCAGAACTATGGCACATGTTTCCTTACACATACACACACAACTTCTCCTGAAGTTAATGGTGGCTGTATTTGGACTGAGGAATGAATAAAGTCAGGTTTGRCCCCTTTTCCTTCCTTTGATAAGAATTCTTGCTTGATGAACAAGGTGGAGAAATGAAGGAGCTGGAATTGTTCCTCTTATTCCTGAAATCCATTGCACGTATTCAGAGCTGTTTTTAACTCCATGGAAATGTCAATCTTCAGTGGTTTGCACAAGACCGACTGTATGAACTACCTCAGACTTGGAAAGTTTGAAAACTTCACAGGTTTGCTGGAGTGTTTGTCTAGAAGTATAAAATGAATATCGCTTTGGTGCAATTGCCAACAACCATACTGTGAGGTTTCTGCAAATCCAGCTAGTTATTCCAGTAACAACATAGAAAGGAAGATTTTATTAGGCTCAAAATTCAGATATGCCCAAAATTCCCCATTGAAAGACCATCTCCTTATGGGCTGACAGTAGACGAGATCATAAATAGCTCCCTGGTACAAAGRAGTGCTTCAATATGTTACTGAAAATGAACTATTTACGTGGGTTTTCCTGGGTAAAGAAAAGAAAAAACAATGCACTATTCCTCATCCTCTGAATAGAAGTTGTTTATTTCTCAGCAGCAAGATGTAAAAAAAAAAAAGTTTTTTTTTTTTTTTTTAAAAAAAGCATTTTTTAAGCAACTTTCCCAGAGGCACATCAAAAAGTAAAAGTGTAAATGAGAAAAATGGTCTATCTCTAACTAGCTGTGCTAAATGCAAGTCCTATACAGGAATTGACTTTTACTGTCTGTCACTGGCCTCACATGTAAACTTTATGTGCTCTGGTTTAATATAAATGAAACTATCACTCTTCTCTTTGTGGCACACCAGGCTGCTGCAACACAAAGCCCTGGCTAGTTTCTCATCAGCCTGAAGATAGGGTGGGAGGAGAGAGGTTAGTCTTGTTCCTGGAGGGTGTCTGCGGTCCAAAGAATGGAAAATATGATTTGTGCTTTGGGAATTGAATGAGTCCCCTTTAGAGCTCTTAAGGCTGTATTTATAGGAAGGATAATCTAACAGAGGACAATATGTTTTGTCCCTAGGTTCTGCCGAATGCTTCTATTGTTGATCTAGGATACGATCCAAAGCTAATTCTTTGTCTCATAAGCAGCTTCTTCTAAGTGCTCCTGTCATATAATTTTAAGTGAAACTCTTTAGATCTTTACCTGTCTCTACTTACTAAAGAAATGAGACTTTTGTACTCTCTGAATCCCTAACACTCAAATAATGGGTATAGAAACATGCATTTCAGAGTGATACTGTTAAATAGCAAGGAGAAAAGAGAATAACCATAGTTGAATAGCTGGGGATAAAGTCTCTGAATACATTTTGACTGTGAGTTAAAGGAAGGTTTATAGCTATGGAGATCTGGGACAGACTTCCAGCAGAAGAAAAGTATGCTTTCAAGACGGAAGTTATCAAGTTATTTTCATGACAGAGTTGGAGCTGAAAGAATGAGAAGAGTCAGACAAAATGACAGGCCGGATAGTGGAGGATGGTTTTGAGGGAAGTAGGGAGATTAATTTCAGAGATTACATTTGAAGAACATTGCATTAAAGAACTTTGCCCAGCTAAACACTTAAATGATAGTTAGTTGGTATAAAGCAGCATAATTAATATTTTCAGTGTAGGGATGAAGAAGAGGACATGAACCATTTAAACTAGTGTGAAGAGTTTTGCTTATAAAGAAAAATAAGGAAAATCAAAGAAGGGAAAGTTTAAGCAACAGGAAGAAAACACAGTAAGATAGTGAGATGACCTTTTTTTGAATAGTCAGCCAGTGATATAACCAGGGAAATGGATTCAAATTTGCTTGATTAAAATGCTCAAAGTCTTCCTTTAAGAAAAAAGTCTGCCAAGGCAGAGATAAGCTAATAATTTGGAACGCTGAAAACAGCAGTCCTGGTGCAAATTTTACCTGTATATCTGAATTCAACACACAAGGAAAGAGGTCTGTCTGATATAAAGATATTATTTATTGCAGCACAGCTCCTTAAAATGCTAGATTTTTTATGGACAGGAGAACATAGTTCTTCTCCCAACATGAATATTAAAAACACTTCAATAAAAGGTAATACATTTATAGTCAGTCCACAACATGCTTCTTATTATGTGCCAGCCATGATATTGCTGGGGTTCTGCAAAAGCTGCCTTACCTAGGGGATGGCTGGGATATGCAAAGGAGAGAAGTCACAGTCATCAGTGATGTTATATGTGTCACTAAATTGCTGTGGCTTAACTTTTCTCTCTCTAAAAAACATCAACCAGCATGGCTTGCAGTAAAGTGTTTCATAAGAATGGAGAAAATGGACATTCCCCTACTGAAAAATAGACTTCTACATTTCCAGAGGCCTATCATTTTTCAGGAACAATGAGAAATTAATCCCTGTTATATGAAAGTAGGCTGGACCCTGGAAGATAAAATCCATGGCTAAGGGTTTGTTGGATGAGAAGGAACATAGCACCACGTGATGAAACCACCTTGCATAACAAACTGTCTTATCCGTATAACAGGAAACATGTTTGAACTTGATATACTTTTACTCCTAATGAGAAAAATATGAAGCCACTAGAGAAGTACACAGTTGGGTTTACCTTGGGCCAGTTTAATTTCCTGTCCCCATTTCTCTTCTGAAGGCAGACAACTAATAAATATCCAGCTCTAAAAAAAAAAAAAAAAAAAAACAAAAGGAAAGAAAACATACCATTAATTTGCCCACATTATTGCTTGAAGCTGTGGAAGTCAGTCAGCTAAACATGGCAGTTAAGGGCACTTCTGAGAAACAAGCTTCCACAGTTCCCATCTCCTGTCTGATGTCATGGAGAAATGGAAGCAATGTGACTGCTACTCATTTCCTAAGACCAAAAAGCAGGTGCTCATCTCAACTAGTTACTCTCATGGTCATGACTAGATAATTTTTCCATTAATTTTGCCCTCAGATTTAACGGTCCTCATTTGATTATATTACATGTCTCTTGGCTCACCAATATGGATTATATCTATGCGGAGCCTTCACAGTGATTGATCCATCAACTGTGTCTCCACTATCTGCATATGTCACCAGCTGTTTCTAGACATTAACTCAGCCGAGCCAGAACAGCGTTGAGGCAATTCTGTCCCAGACCTTCCCACAGCAAGAACCTTTCCAAAGAACTGAGGTCTCATRTGATAATTCAGGTTGGAAGGGACCTCAGGACGTCTCTAGTCCAACCTCTTGCTCAGAGTCAACACTGAATTCAAACCCGGTTGCTCAGGAGCAGCAGTAGCATTACCAGATAAAGCTAATCTTTCAATGGGGGATGGGTATTATACCTCATCCCTATGCCCAGTAATGCAAAGCAGAGGCGTTCAGTATGCCCCAAGTGCTTCCTTAGCTTCCAAACA
This sequence comes from Phoebastria nigripes, assembly GCA_035582835.1. NCBI lineage: Eukaryota > Metazoa > Chordata > Aves > Procellariiformes > Diomedeidae > Phoebastria > Phoebastria nigripes. The sequence goes on along the minus strand of JAYKAV010002662.1, from coordinate 34,389 downwards.
GTTGCAGCACAGGAGCTGTCTGAATGAGATGTAATTTCTATAAATTTACTGAATTCCAGTGAATTTTTCTTCCATGAACTTGTTCAGATTCACAGTGAACTCAGGTAAAAATATTAATGGTGGGATTCAGCTCACAGAAGGATACACCTCACTTGGGTTGTCTACATGTAGGCTTCTGCTYGTCGTCTGGGTGCTATTACAGTCAAAGGAGAATTACTCAGTGCAAGTTAATGCAGCCAAAAAAGTGATTCAGCTGATCAGATATATGCGTCTACATATAACTCTCAGCTCTTGCCAATGATGTAACCCATGTCTTGGGTGTGTTTCTGGTGCTTCTCCTGTCAAAATAGTGACTTAGAAATGAAGTTTAGTGGAACAATTCATGTGAACAAAAAAGGAGGAGAAGTCTGGATTGGCTCCTATGGTATGGGAAACTGTGTTGGAGATGAACGTAGGCTTGTGTGTTTCATTTCAATCCCTTAGAGCATATTGGGTTCCTTAAAGCACTGAATCCACTCCTCAAGCCTTACAAGTCTGAAGCATGAAAAGGTCAGGGAGTTGCTGTGCTGTTCCCTGCCCTCCGACATTTTTTCTGTTGCCTTAATGAGCATCACCTAAAATGCAGACCATGTGAGAGTTATTGGACTGAGATGAGAAGAGGACAGAGATTTCCCTGCAGATACATCAAGGACAAATGCAGTGTCAGCCCACATACCCTGCCTTCATACCTTGTGACCACTGGTAAGCAGCCTACCAATGCAGGGAAGGAAGTCATTGCAGTGTCGGTATAGGTCACTGGAAAAGGACCYCTTCACCCCAACACTACAGTAGAGGTGACTGTGTCTTATGTTTCAAGATATTCTATCTATTTACGAACCAGAGATATGATTACCTTATATTCTGGATATTCTTAGTAGCAGAATGCTAGATGTTAAGACCAGCAGTTGATTTCTGCCTTTGTTTTACTGACAAACTCAGGTAGTTAGGTCTCTGTAATGTATAGTACTACTTCCTACTAGATTCAGATTAAGCTTTAGACAGCCTTGACCTTACCAGAGGCTGAAGCTTCTGGAGTCAGGTATTCCACAAAAATTCAAACTTTCCTTAAAAAACCTGAATAACGTATGGAAGATACAATGAAAAGGTAACAAACTCATGTTGGTTATACCTACCTGGTTCTGTCAAGAGCTTAAACCAGCAGATTTAGTAGGTGCAATTTCTTTTATATTGCATTATTAGCTGGGTAACTCTTGCAAAACCACTGTGACCAAGGATTTTATAAATAAAAATACACACACACACACACATATATGTATCTATGTACATTTTAAMTTGACACTAGGAAATGCACCTTCCTACTACCCATGATATGCTTTGGCTGGGATGTGGTTAGGGTGGTGAAGACTCATGCTGTTCCATGTGTTGCTGTATCCTGGAGGGTCCAGGCTGCTGCCATATTGACACTATAGCTCTGGCAACTAGGCAAATAACAAACGTCTCTGATATTACACTTTTATACTGCAGATCCACAGACCACAGCAAAGCAGAACATCCAAGGTTTGCCTAGGTTTGCCTCATTTTGGAACATGGCCCAGAGTCGTTGCTTTCACAGTGGAATCTTACGTCCCTGGCAGGCTGCATAAAATTACATGCTAGAGGAAAGCAAAAGGTTTCCTATGATATTTCCAGGTTTTCTTTGATTTCACACAGCCCATAAATAAGTGTTGATTAGCAGGGAGAATGACCTCAAGTCACGTCAGCTGTAGGATGTGTTTTCCTGGAGGGAAAGGAAGAATATGATTTCCGCCTCTCAAAGATAAGAATTATCACAGGTTTTAAAAGCAGAATTTTGCTCTTATTGTCTTTTTTCTTTTATAGAAGCCCTTCAAACGAAGGGAAAGACTAATGGTAGGTCAGTGTTTAATCATTTGAAATGCCAAGGCTTTGTCAAATACTAACATCAATGCGTCAGACCTCAGATCTAGATTCTCTGGGGTTTAACAGTTGCATTACGATAGAAGAGAATTTAGTTTCATATCCACTTCTGGGCACCTGCATATCACTCACTTATTTGCCAATACCCTTGCCTTCCAAATGTGAGATAGGATTTTCAAGAGAGTCTATAGTCCAGATTCTTAAAGGGATACTGTTACTTTTGATATCAATGGGATCCATTTGAAGCCTAATTTGTTAAGAGCCACAAATCGCACTGTCTCTGCGGCCAAAAAAAGTGATTATTTTTAAAAGGGGATGACAAAAGTAACAGAATATTAATTTAGTGATATATCAGGCATTCAGCATGAATTTCAGGATCATGTCATTTTCACTGCTGCCTCATCTGTGTATATTTATGTCAGACTTATTTCTCACATATAAGTCCTATTAATGCTGAAAGTTTCATTAACTGATTTCAGTTTCTACTGCATGAATGCTGAAGGAACCAAAACACCCACCATTTCAACCACATTTCAACCAGAATTCCCTTCTATCTGTGGATAAACTGCTTCTAACTCAAAGGACCTGCATATTAAAGAACAAGATATAAAAATATAAATGCTTCAGATTGGCAGGTCTTAGAAATCAATATATTTTCACTGTTTTTAATGTAGCTAATCAGATTTGTGTTGGCTGAAGACTCAGATGATTCTTTTCAGTGCTTAGGTATTTGATATGCTGCTTTGTTACACAAGAAACAARAAAAGTGAATAGCAAAGGTGGAAAAAGAAAGAGTTCAGCTAAACATTTTTAAGTTTTAAGGTTATTCAAATATTAGTTTTGGGGAAACTAGGGCGTAAAACCACAAAAACAGATTTAAAGCATGATTTTCCATAGTCTCATTGTTTTGGACAGGTCACAGTAACATTTAATTATGTTGTTGTCATGTATGACCTAGCAATTTTTAATGCAGAGGCTATGACAGATGGGATAACCTGCTGATAACACTATTCTTGAGCATAAGTTTTGCAGAGTTCGCTTCCTACTACTGACTGCTCTGAGTCACTCACATTCTCAGTTTCTCTGGCCTGTGTCCAAGCTCATGTTTCATCCTATCCGTGCAATGTAGTTACTTCTGCTTCACCAAGTTATTCAGCTCAGATACAGGCTTGTCTTGTCTTAACTAAGATACCACTGAATATAGCAATTAGAAGCAGACTTCAGAACTTGTTATAACATTGAATGGTTTAGATCCACAGTTTCTTGTTAAGCGCAAGCTTCTAACCATATTCCTGAAATATGACAGCATTTCTATTGTATAATGTTCATTTATGTGAATTACTGTGGATTTAATATGTTCTACAGCATTCACGTTAATAAGAAACTCTACTGATTTCATGATTAATAATACAGTTGGAATATCTATATCTGCTAGTGTGAGTTTTTCTAGAGAATCTGCTTTACTTCAGTAGGAAATTGAAATACTTCCCCCATAAGACCCTTAGGATTCCTGAATTGTGGATGTTTTTTTCTGAATCCCAAAGAAATTAAGTGAGATTCAGTTTGAGTCTAAGACACCTAAAATTGGCCTACACGTGAGTTAAGTGTCTAAGCTCTTGTAGTCAAATGAGATCTAGTGAATACAAAGTAAGACACAGCTATTCAGTTGACTCTAGAATGATCACTTACATTTCATCAGCTGAATGGATCTCATCTCCATTGACTATGTTCATTACCTATCCAAGTTAGAGATACATTACCTAAACATTGGCATTGAGAGCCATTTTAGATACCTTTGGCCGTCTGTAGGACTTGTGTCACATCTACCAGTCCCACATGAACACCGTGGATATCTCAGGGTATTTCAAATGGACTTAGAGGCATATTTTCAGGCAACTGAATCACAGTATGGCTGTCTTAATATTCATGTGGAAATCTGCCCATGGGGCCAGCATCTTGCAGGACCTTGTCCACGTGAAGTCCTTGTTTTGAAGAGTTCATACTGAACTACAGAAAATAAGTAGTGGTGGGAGATGAGAAGAAAAGATTAATGTGACTTCTCAATAGCAGAGATAGGTACTTTCAAGCTACCCAGAGCTATGCACCTTTCTATCTGTCTATTTGTCCATTCCTTCTCCTGCCCCTGTTTGCTTAGCAATTGTTGGTAAAGGAAAGCTTAGCAATGTTTAATATGACCACAGCATCCTCATTCTCAGAAGCAATGAATAAATGTCTCAAGACACCACAGTTCAGTTCTATGGGCAAACTGTATTGAAGGCAAATCTCTGGCTCATTTTTTTCTCATACATAGACCAGCTACGTTCTCATTGTGTCTAGTGGTTGAGCATTCACTTTGGCTGGATGCAGCAACCATGCAACCATGTTGAATCACCAACAAAAGCCGGTTACACCTAGACTTGAGTACAGCAGTGACTGTTTCAAAACTGATTTCTGTTCACTTTTTTTTCCTTTTTTTTTTTTTTCCTGTTAAGCAAAAGCAACCTGAGGAGAGAAATGGCTGTGCAGGTCTGCATTTTCCTATTGAGAAAGTAGATCCTGCAAAACTTTGTCGTACTGGTTGAAGTCGGGTAGGAATATCAAGTGACATTTTCCTTCTTGTCTCCATGCAGCTTTCAGAGGGAATCAACGCGGGCCAAGGACTAGGTATCGAAATCATTGCTACCTTCCAGCTGGTGTTGTGTGTCCTTGCCACCACAGACCGGAGAAGGAATGATGTCTCGGGATCAGCACCTTTGGCCATTGGTCTCTCTGTTGCCTTGGGACACCTTCTTGCTGTAAGTTTTAGCTCTCACAGTTGATATCTGCAATGTGCCACCTCAGGATGGGCCAGTGAAGGCAGGTAGATGATGGGCAGATGAAAGTTTCTTCCTTCTCCTTCCTCTTCACAGACTGACCTTGTTTCTGCAGCATGCATGGCCCTTCTCACTTGGGCCATGTGGCTGTGGCAGTAAGTGATGAGGTTGCACATCTGGGAGGAGAGGCTGCAATAGGACTTGTTTCCCTGGTGGGACAGGACGGGCACATGACAGTCTTTCCCCCTTTTTCTAAGGAAGAGCGGGTGGGATGAATGAAGCTGTTGTGAGCATCTGAACCATGCTGTAGGCTGCCACTTGCCCTTCTGTGTAATGAAGATGCCACATGTGCATCAGTTCCTCACCACTGGTTCTCTTTCCACCTCCTAGATTGATTACACCGGTTGTGGAATTAACCCAGCCAGATCTTTTGGCTCAGCGCTGATTGCCAACAACTTCGAAAATCACTGGGTAAGTTGAATAAATTTGTTTAGCTTACAAGAGACTTTGCATATACATAATCTACAAGATCAGAAACATTTAAACACATATCATTAGCACCAAGCCAGTGAGTTGCAATTTCTATTTCATTTAACAACAAATGATCTCCTTTTGCTCCTGACCAGCCTCAGGAGATCACAAAGTCCTCAAGCTGAGGAGTGTCTATGTTCAAAGTAACAGAGAAGATTTTCTTTGGTTATTTCCCTTTATGTTTGTTTATTTCAAATATTTTAAACTTTAAAGCCTTATTGCACAGAATCCTTCATTGAGTGTTTATTGTTTAAACTGAGTTTGTAAAGTGCTACTGCTTAATCTGGTAAAACCTAATTTAGGAAGGTTATTAAGCAGGTTTATAAACTGAAGTGGATCATCCAATATTTGGAAGYTAATAAAATGTTCATCTTCTTAAAGTTAAGTGTCTGCTTATGTGCTTTCATGGATAAGTGCTCTGGAAACACTATAAATTTTAGATTATTCCCTGTGGTTAAATGTGGTTAAAATGAGGAACTTCACAAAAATTTACATATTTCACTAAAGATCAATAAAGAAGGCTAATATAAAAGCCCTAAATGAGCATGTGTTCTTGAATATTTAAAATGCAGCTTGTTCCAACTCTCCTACTCATGATTTTGTCAACCATTTGCATAGGCATTCATGGAAATTTAGTGACAGTACAATGGGTTGTGAAAATTTTGSATATGATGCCATTTTAATCTAAAGAGTAAAACACAAAAGGAGGACACTGGGGAAATTTTGCCATTATCTCCCACTTAAACACTTCTATTGGAATACTATGGTAATGTAACTAACCTGGTAGCTAGTATTTTCAGAATGTCATAGAAAAAATATTTTCCTTGTAGAGAGAGAGAAGGAGATAGAGGTAAAAATTCATATTAAACCACTGATATTGCTGAATAAAAGAAAACGTGTTTTCAGACTCAGGAACTCTTTGGCCATGCAAATCCCTCAAAATCATCTGTTATTTCTAATAAAATCAACCTGTCTACTAAAATATTTTTATTACCTCTCCCTCCAAACTTTACTTGCCTTAAGTGATTAGACCAGTACAATTACAGCAATATCACTAGCTAAATAGCAGCTAGTAGCGAATTAAGCCCCTAATTAGATCCTCACTAAGTATTACTTTCTAATTCACCTATCACTGAAAGTTAGTGGGAGAATGGAAACTAATGCCCTCATTGCTTTTAGAAATTGTGCCCCCCTGCCAAATCTATCTGGAGTAACAGAGATGTTTTACCAGTAGATACCTAATTTTAAATATCAGAACTTGACAACATAGTCACAGTTATTCATCTCTGGGTCTATTGCCAATTCATGCTGAGAAATTCGTGGTTTCTTGCCATGTGGGTAAGTAAATATTCAGGTGATAGACTGTATGTTTAATGTTTTCACTGTAAATTTTGTGCAGAAAATCTTCAGAGGAGATTTTCAGAACAGCTTCAAATGCAGTAATACCTGATATATTAACTGGGCTTGGAATTGTGTTTCAGATCTTCTGGGTTGGCCCAATCATCGGAGGAGCAAGTGCTGCCCTGATTTATGACTTCATCCTGGCTCCCAGAAGCAGCGATCTGACTGACCGCATGAAGGTGTGGACCAGCGGCCAAGTAGAAGAGTATGATCTGGAAGGAGATGATATGAACTCCCGGGTTGAAATGAAGCCAAAATAAAGAAGGACAAGGAAAAAAAAAGCACATTGGTTTCCGAAGATTTTATCAGTGTTATAGACTCTTTGTAAACCAGCAAGCAGTACTTTGTTTTTTAATTCAATATGGTTTTCCATTTTTTGCCCCCAATCTTAATAGTATTTTTATATCTGGGGTTTTTCAATTACGAAGTATCCAGGCCAAGAAGTCATTAGACACTTTTGCGTGAGCTAAATAAATTGGGCTGAAATTTAACCCCTCCCTCTCCACCACCAAATTTGCTTGTGTATTTAACATGGGTGGTTCTCCCAGCACATCACTCAGTAATGATAAGTAGTTCAAATGATCAGTCTGTTTGCTGAAAGAATAGATACCGAGGACAGAGAACCATCCGTACCAATAATGGGGGCCTTATACTGGAAAAAGTATTTATACAAATTTGCAAGGCTGGTATCTAATGCCAGCAGTGCATGTGAAAAACTATCTCAAATCAATGCCCCAAAGCATCTTTTGGAAGGAAAGGCCACTAAAAATTACTTGTTATGTAGAATTAACCATAATTTTCTCAATGATTGATAATCTCTGAGAAAGAGGGCCAGAAAAGTTAAGCAGGGCAATCTCCAGATTCCCAGGATCCGTTTAGATTTTCTAGTGTTTCATTCTCCCTGAACCTGCATCCAGCTCATTGTGAGGGGGGAGAATATATGACAAAAAATGTATAGGTATATTAATTCCTGGGAAGAAATAACTAGAAGTCAACTTGGAGAGTAGTAATAACAACGGCAAGAAGAACAACATGGTGCCAATATGTAAACAGGATTTGATTGTTCATTTAACTATATGTTTTAAAGCAAACCAGGAAAAAAAAAGGCCTCTTTCTTCCTGACCCCACTGTAATAGCCAGTGCTGTGACATTCAGGGACAATGAATAGATATACACACAGTATATTTTCTAATGAAGGACAAATAACATACCTGTGTGTAAGTCCATTTTGGGGGTTGTTGCTTTGTTTTTATATATATATATATATATGTTTATATATATGTTTTATACAGAAAGCCTAGTATACTGTTTTGTAAGAAAATAAGAGCATAAGACAAGTGGAAAGAATTGCAGCAGTGCTTAGCAAAATAAATGACACTGGAAACGTAAAGAAAATTAACACTCTAAACGATGTGGAAGACTATTTTCTGGTTTTGTTTTTGTGTGTGTGCTACTTATGAATTCCTGAGTAACCCAAAGCATTAGCTGGTCTTACCTACTAACTATAGAATATAGTTAAAGCAGATACATGCTGATATACTTGTTCTGCACTAAACAGTTTTACGTAAGAAATGAGGCCCAGAGGAACCTACATAAAAAACTGCTCACTTTGTCATTCAGACAAACACCCCAGAGGTAATATGATGGATGTCTCCTGCTAGAGAGACAGTGTGGACATGGGGATTGAGAGAGGGTTGACATGGGAATCCATACAGCTTGGATCATTTCATCAAGTTGAGCAGATGTACAATGAAAAAAAATAAAACCGAAAATCACCAGCAAACTAAAACAGAATACACTTTATCTTTCTTGTCTACATTTGGTGTGCTATCCCGTGTATTGTCTATGTACATACAGCATGATTGGATTGTGGGGTGGTTTAAAAATAAACAAAATCAGTTGTGCTAACACATGAGATGTTCATGATTCTTGATTTTTAATTTGCCTTCCAACACAATGCAATTTCATTTTCTATACCATTCTTCAGATGCCCACCTGTAAGACTGAGACAGTTTCTACTTTTCCACTCTTGACTGCTTCTTTGATTTGATGCTAACCTTTGGGGAAAGGAAACTTCTTTCTTTGAATGGCAGGCAAAGCGGGCCCTCGCCTGGAAGTAAGCTCTACCTAAATTATACTTAAAAATAAAGCAGGATAGCAGGACTTTGTGCCCACTTTCCAGAATCTTTTTTCAACTTTATTTGCTGGTATCCTAGTGCATCCATTGACCCAAAATTAACCCTTTTTTGCCTTGCAGAATCTATAAGCCAGAACAGTTGCAGAAGTCACCCACAGTAAATAGTTTGGTTTGACAAACTTGAGGTAACTTAACATCTTTAGTGATGGAGAAAATGTGAGATTCACAATTTGTTCTTTAGTCTACACCCTACGAAGCCCAAAACTTTGAAGACAAGCAATACTGCCTTTCTATTTGGTGTGTAATAGGACTACATCATGTTAGCTGCTCTAGCTGCTGCTTATGATCACCACAGTAATAAATAAAATAGATGAAAGATGTACAATAACTGTTTCACTAGTGAAGAAACAAAAAACAGGTCAAAGTAAATGAAGTGTGATTTGTTGGTGTATTTATTCACAGTGATAATGTTTAAATAATTTACAGTAAAGTTTTTGGAAATTAAGTGAAAACATATTTCAACAGAATTCCAGGATTAAATCCCTCCCTTCTTCTTAAAGAAGGAAAAGCTTAATAATACATTTAAAGTGCTTTTGTAGTACTTAGGTCCTGTCTAAACAATGCAATGCTAATTGTCTCTCCACTCCTGGCACAAATGGTTTTGCTTTGTGCTAGACAAGCACACTTAAAAGTTATCATCACCTCATTAAAATATTTGGAAGATACCCAGCAAAGGAATTAAAAGCATGAAGCAGCAAGTATCGAAACCCACTGACAAATGTCAAGTGGGCAAATGTATTTACACGTGATCACCCAGAAACTCAACAAAATCTCCCTGACATCAAGAGGAAGCCTGGAATACAGTTGTTTAAAACAGCTGCCATGGTGTATGCACTAATAGTTCCTGACCTATGGACAAATAAACCATGTCTGTGCCCTGGTGATTCCCAGGGACAAACTTCTGTATTTATCACACATTCTAACAGGAAAAGATGATAAAGGGTAGATGCTTTCATAGATTAGCTAGGGGCCACCTGCCATGGTCTCAGTAGCCACCCTGTCAGGTAGCACACAGCATACCAAATACCCACAGAGAGTGGCTACACAGATGCTAGTAAACAAAAAAGCACAGGGGAATATTCCCAAGTATAGGAASACAGTTGTCAGTGCCTGTATGGGCCATCCCAACTAATGTTCTCCCAAACTTTTCCTGGGCAAAGTTGAGCAATGCAAAGATGATCCACTCTGCTCTGTTTTGTCTGAGGGCCAGTTGTCATCCCAGGGATAGATAGCATCAGCAGTGCAGATGTACTCACTCTGTGGTTTAGACAGCTGACAAAGTACCATCTGGTTTTTGCATGCACCAGCACAAGACAATTTAGAAGAAGCCTGAGCAAGGTGCTTTGAATTCGTCCCTGGAGAAACCCCTGCTGCTCCATTGATTCTATAGACAATCTAAGGAGATATGGGTCCTAACTTTAGTCATCTATCTTTAGAAGTAAATACATGCTCCGCCTCCCCATTGTAACTGTGGCAATTTAATTTTAGATTTCATGTTGCTCGATTCTAGACTTTTAAAGCATGCAAGGAAAGAAAAGCGATTGAAACATAACATAATGACAGCCAATAAGCCAGGAAGCTTCCATTGTCTTTCCATATCCACCAGCTGCACCAGTCACAATTCACAGCTTAATGTTTTTAAAAATTAAAATAACACAATAATACTAATACAGAGTTTCTCATAGTATTTCAGTGTTTTCCCTCCTTTTACCCAGCTGAAGTTTGGACGTGCCAAGAGTCACACAATAAAATTATATTAAGAATTTGGCTGTTATGATTCAGTTGAAGCCTGGGATCTAGTAAACACCCGTGTCAAGAATGGTTCTGGGTTTCATTTTACTCAAGCCTGATGTCCTTGAAAGGGCTATATTTTTTGTATATAAGTTGTCTGATATTACAGAAATTACTTAGCCGAGAATTCCTTCTGGGGACAAATGCATCATTTATAGACTTTCCAAAGCTGAATGGTGAAATCAAACCTCTGTTGAAATAAGTTCATTGATAATTAGATATTAACCATCTATGAGAGCACATTGCTTTAGGTTCTTGAAATTGTATGCCACATARGGCTATGAATGATGTTCCTGAGAAGGAACAATTCCTGTTGACTTCAAGATTCCCTTGTGCTGTTGGACAATCTATTATGTTCAGACCTACCAAGGGAGTTAACRTGCTAAATTCTGATTTTACAATAATGGGATTTTGCTTAAACCCCCTCAGTGAAATCCTATTCTCACTGATGCCACAGTCATTGTCTGTTATTTATTTTGGGAAAGCAGAATTTGAGCCCAGCTATTTATCACCAGATAAAAACCCAATTTACCACTGGATCAGTTATTTGTTGCTGTGCGTCTTTGATTCTGAGTAAAACCTTYTAGAGACCTGTGCTCCTGATCAGTTCCATGTAACCACGGATGCCTGCCCATGGCCATTCCTCTTCTACACCCTGTCTAAACCTGCAGGGAGAGATGGGCAGAAAGGGACAGACTTTTTAGCAGAGCCTGTTGCGACAGGACAAGGGGGAATGGTTTTAAACTGAAAGAGGGTAGAGTCAGACTAGACATAAGGAAGGAATTTTTTACATTGAGGGTGGTGAGGCACTGGCAGAGGTTGCCCAGARAGGTGGTAGATGCCCCATCCCTGGAAACATTCAAGGTCAGGTTGGACGGGGCTCTGAGCAACCCGATCTAGTTGAAGGTGTCCCTGCCCATGGCAGGGGGGTTGGACTAGATGACCCTTAAAGGTCCCTTCCAATCCAAACTATTCTATGATTGTATGGTAATAGCAATTGGCAGAACTAGGTAGCTACCTCAGCTATAATGGTCTTCAGATGTGGATGTCATTCCTATTGCCTGTAATACTGTGATAATTACTGTATTCCTCAGATTTTGGTAAGGAGGCTGAGCACAAAATACAGGAACAAGGAATGGATGGAGGGAAGTGACACAGCACATAAAAGGCAACTGATTTGTAGATTTTATTAGCATTCAAAAGGATTCATTCTCCTTTCACCTTGGTTGAACTATACATCCTACTGCCCTTGAGCCATACCTGTTCGTACGAAAGGTCTTCAACCTTTTCAATCATTGTGTTATGAGATTTACAGATTTTCATAAAAAAAGAACCTCAGAAACTCAATACACTCCCCTTTTCATGATCTCCTGAACTTCCTGATCTGTCATGCTCTAAAATTTGCCATGAATTGCCCTCATTGTGCCATTTCCTCTGTTTTGTTTCTATTCTTGTCTTAGGGCAGGAATTAAGAAGCTTGTGGAAAATGATCAACATAGTGATACTATTTGCCCATTTTTGTAGCATTTCCAGAAACTTCTTTCCCCTTTCTCTTCTTTTCCTTTCCACTTCATTTTCAAGGTCCTGAGAAGGACTACTAACAGTTAAAGGTGGTCGCTCCATTTAATCTGTTCTCCCTTTAGCTTGTGGTCAGTTCCCTTTTCTAAAAGGTGTATCCTTACTCCTAGACAAAAACCTGGAGGGACCTTCTATTAATTCTTTTTTTTTTTTTTGCCATTGAAAACAAACAAAACAATGTTCCCTGGAAGCATGGGAGCCAAACAGCAACTCTTGGCAAAAAGTGGCTGTTAAGTGCAATTGCTGGAAACAGTCATACTTTTTTCTTTTTTTTTTTTTTTTTTCCTGAAAAGTAAATGGAGCACTTGCAGGTAGCAATCTGTCCAAAGGGCGGATGTGACTATAAAAACAACAAGCTGCAGCACACACTTGGTTTCCCTTGGGGATCTCCAACTTTTTCTTGTTTCACCATTTCACTTTATTACTGAATCAAGAAGAACCTGGCATGAATTAAAGGGGAGAGGGGGAAATGATGGACCTGCCTGATTTTATATCCTATCAGTGCTGTATGGGAAGAGAAGTCACTTGTACTGTGACTGTATTTTCTGTCTTGGAGCCAGATCTGATCTACTCAAAAATGTTTTAACATTGTTCAAGGAGTGAAAGAAGAGCTAAATTATATTCCTATCTGGCTTTACAGTGTTGTGCGTTGTCATGGTAGTGTAARGTGTTTTTTGTGATACGAGGGAGTGGACACTATCACTTTCACGTCTGCTATAAGAGATCTGATCTCAACTCTGGCTGGTCATTAGCCAGGCATGGGAGTGAATCTCAAACACTTATTTCAATCTGTGAGAGCCAGAAAGATCTATGATGTGCCAATTTGTGCCCAAGCAGCACTAACCCGTCTGCTGCTGGTGGAGAAACCTGGAAAGTCCTGCCAGAAGTGTGCATTACGCAGTGAGACTCTGGTTTTTGTAGGTCTTATTCCTTGCTAATCTGTTAGTCCATTTCTGTTAATCTTCAAAGTCTACTTCAATGAGTCTTTCTTTGTATAGGTTATTGATGAAGGAGACGTGAACTGACAGACTGAGATTTATTTGCCACAGGTGGGTATTTTGGCTCTAGGGTAAATTTTGTTTTCATTTTTGTCATTGCTGAGGCTGACAGATTTACATCTTTTTGCATTAATCTTTGTCTATTGAATGCAGAGAAAATGCGTTATGAATCTAGGTTCACATTTCCATTTACATTGTTTGTAGGTAAAAGACTGGAAGGAATGTGGAAGTTGTACTTCACTACTGAAAAAAAAAAAAAAATTAAGAAAACACCTGCTCTTGTGATTGTCAAGAAAACTCTTGCCATATGCTGCTGGGGGTGTTAGCCAAAGATGACCCTAGTGCATTGTACTTGGAAGAAAAACTTTTTATCTAAGCTGTTCCTTGAAACAAAACAAAACAAAACACACTACTCCAGATGCGGCATTCAGAGCCCTGAATTATGTCCTTCTCTTCTCCTTCACCAGCCCAACAGGATGTGCCAGAGCTCAGGCTGGGACCACCTGCATCACAAGCAGCTTTCTAGACCCAGACAGCCCCTGAAACACTGTCCCATCACCAATGCATTGTTACCCGACTCAGGACCGCCCCAGATGCTCCCTTCCTCCTAGAGGTCTACACCTGTTCTTTTAGACTACATCTACACTAACAAACTGAGACCAATGCATGCTTTCTAGCATTGTCCTGCTACTGCCCAGACTCTTAATTGCTAGCAGGCACAACGTGGCTCTGTTCTGTATGGTGCAGGTCAGAAGGTAGGATGTGCCTAGGTTGTTCCAAACATGCAGTTTGGACGAAGCCACCTTGGACTGGGAGGAGGAGAGTTTAGCTGTATTGTTACAAATCATATCATAGTACTCGCTCTTGGGCCTAGCAGACAGGCACTGGACAATTTCATTTACTAATACAAATATATCCTGAAATAACTGAATATGTCTTGGTGACATTTTTAGGACGGAATTACTTACTCTCTGTTGTCACCTATGTCTGTCCAGTGGGTACATGGAAATAAGCTTTTAGAAAATTAAAATCAAACAAGGTGAATGACATCTTTAGTAAGAGTCTTGGTCCTCTTGATATGGATCAAGTGCAATCTGGGAATGCCTATTTTCAGGGATCTTAGAGAAATTACTGATTTCTGACTCCTGGATGAGTTTTGGCAGGAGTGAAGCTGTGGATCTGTTTGGAACTTGAACTTTAGGTTTTAAGGGACTGTAATGACAACCTAGGCTCTGTGTAGACCTTTAAGTGATTTAGGCACTTCAGATTTAGGTGTTCGAGTTCTGCTTATGTCCTCTTTCAAGTACTTTGGCTTGTCACATGAGGACTTTTCACATGACTTTTCAAGCACTTCGCGCTTCTATTGCATCTGACCTTTTGTCAAAACATTCAGAGTGGTTAATTATTATGCTAGGGTTTTCACTGTATGAACAATAACCTCTTTCTTTCCTTAAAGGATTGTTTGTCCAATTAGTCAGTTTTGTCCAATATTGTTAAGAAGCCTTGACTTTGGCTTCTTGATAAATAATAGCTGTTTCCTGAGCCCATTCAAACATTGAAATCATTGTTAAATTTTAATAATGGCCTCAGAAAAACTGTAGGGTTTCACCAGTACACATTTATTCCAAATATAAATCAGCCCAGCGTAAATGGTTTAAATGGTGCCCAGTCCTATAAGCTTAGCTTAGTAAATTCACTTGAATGTTTTGCATGCATAAAGAAAATGGAATAGAAATGGAAGAGCTGCAAGCTCTGCAGATTTAATGAATTGGTAATGTATGGGATTTAGTGATAGCTAAGGTATGGAAAACAGTGGGATCACACACTCTGTTGTGGTAGGCGCACTGCGCCAAGCTAGATTCTCAGACTAGTGAATGACTTTCATGTGACTCAGTAAGAAGTGTGTATGTGTAGGTGTATAGACTTTTGTGCGTGTAGTCTTACATATGGAAAAGCATGTATGTGGGCCAGAGTTATATAAGATTACTAATGAGTCTGTGTGGAACACACTTTTCCAACTCCTGTTATCCCAGCGAAGATGTCATACAGTACAGTTCTTGGGTGAGTTTTGATGAAGACTCAGATTGCAGTTGATATTATATTCATAGGCAGGATTTGGACAGATCTGTTTTACTGGTTTGTTTTGCTTTTGTTTTTGTTTTTTTAATTCTTGTGCTTTTATGGGGAAGGAAAACGTTATCTTTTCATACTGTATTCTGCAAATGTTTTGAATCAGATTATTTTTGATAATATTGAGATACAGTGTAATTCTTTTATTCCAGAGAAGATATATTTTGACTTGCAAGCCAAGCCATCTAAATTTAGGTGTTGGCAAGGTAGGAGTCCACACGTGAGGTAATTTTCTAAGTGCTCACTAAAGTCACTGCAGATCTACTGAATTCAGTTAGTGAAACATGAAGAGCTATTCAGATGACAAAATTAGGGTTAGCTGAATAACTAGAAACTTCCCTGACAATATTGATGAGGCTTTGATTGACTCTAAGAGAGACCTGTCTCCCTTGTATACGCCTATACATACATATGCAAACAGAAGACCAAGACAGGACCTGTAGTTTTACATAAAATATAAAAAATTAATAAAATTTTCAACAAAAATAAAAGCATTTGCAATACTTGACATCATTGATCTTTACACTCCAGTTTTGAACTTATTGCTCAGTTTAGCATCTAAAGGGCAAATATATAAATTATCAAAAATAAAATATAATTCCTTGCCAGCATGAATGTCAAGCACCAGAGAGGACATTCAATGTAGTCTTGTCAAGAAAGCCTGTCTGGTGAGAAAGAAGGATTTTATATTCAAATGTGTCATCTGCCTCCCAAACACATCCATATTTAGATAGAAATTATTTGCCTATACTGTAATAGAAATCCAGAAGAACACTAACATTTTAGTACATAGTTGTCTGATTAATCTGTCCCTTAGGCTGGTGGAAGCAGTTTGACTGTTCTGTAAAGATTTTCAAGATCTCAGTCTTTCATGAGACATGGGACAGGACAGCCAAGGCAAACTTGGGGCATTCCCTGGGAATGCTAGGAGCCAAAACCTGCTCTAATGGAGATGTAAGTAGGAAGGGCAGCCTATGGGCTGCTAGGCTATAGGAGAAACCTTGAACTTGGATATATAAAGTAATGTTTCTAACAGGAGGGCAAGTGAACTTTCTGAATAGACAACTTTCTCTGTCCATGTCTATGGTCTTCAACACCCACCTAAAGCTAAGAAATCTTCCATTTTTTCCACATCTTCCTTACCCAAATTCAGCTGGTAGTTCGCTYAGTTGGCCTAACTGCTGCCTGGTGGCTACGTATTGAAGTGTGAAGCCTCCCAGCCCCTCCGGAGTTGAGATTTCATAGGAATGGATCTTCCATTAAACATCCTCATTTGCACAAGCTCAGTCCTGCCTCCTTTTCTGCTGCACTTCAGTCTCTCAGGATCCCAGGGATGCTAGCTGCTGCTTTGTGCAGTTCTGTTTAAGGCAATCCCCAGAGGAGTGGTAGCTAAAGAAAACTGTCTGCAACCTGGGGTTTTAAAAATAGAAGCAGATGGCTGGAACACTGCAACCAGCTGGGCTGCAGTTAGCAAAAGCTCATGAAAGATTTTAAGGTCAGCCCTGCACTGTGGGAACAAACAGGCCGTGTTGTGTTTGAACTGGAGACAGAAAAATGAGCCACAGCGGGAACTGTTCTCTGATTCTTTTCAGACACTTTTAGAAAGGTTGTTCTGCTTTGTTCCCTTCAGCCAAACAGACTGAAGATGGGACTGAGCTTGCTGCACTATGAAGAACATCCGTTGTCAAAATGCTGCATCCCTTTTGCATCTCTTCTTTTTCCCACACCTCATAGTATTTCCATCCTTTTTTATTTCAGATCTTCTTTGGTAACATTTACCCCAATATGATTTCCCTTCCTCTGCTTCCTACTGGGATATGTCATTGGACCCATCCCATTTTTGATTAATACCTGGCCCTGATGATGATGTATTTCACACCTTTGTCACTGCCTTAATAGGAATTTGTTCTCCCAGCTCTGCAGCATCTTTCCTCATTGACTTTCAGAGCAGATGTTCATCCATCAGCACACCGTACAAACAGGAACTGGGCTGCTCAGCTCCCACGCTTCTCGTGGGGCTTCTAGCACCTCCTGCATTTCAGGACGTAGTATCTCCCTTGCACACTCTGTATGCACTGGACTTACTCCATCCTGCATCAAACACCTTTCTGAAATTGAAGTCTCTTCTCCCTCTTGCTCCTCTTTTTTGACCCCAATCAAAATCAAAAATCAAATCTCAGATCATCACTGAGACCGGCAATTCCAGCATACTCCTACTTGGCAAAGGACTTGAGCATAGAGTTGGATTTAAACCTGGACTTCTGAAAGGAGATGTTTGGGAGTAGGGAAAATTAGGAGTCAAACATTGGGGTAGAAACCAAAAGGAAGGATAAGGATGATTAGCACTTCAAGAGTCTTGGCCTGAAATACAGTCAGCCTCCATGGAGCAGCCTGGTTAACATAATAATTTCTAGGAAGTTGGTGAACAACTTGACTTTGAGAGACATGTACAATTTCTTTGCCCTTCTCCTGAGCTCTTTCTTCTAACGTTTCTTCATTTGCTGGATGTAATGCACCTCCAGGTTCCTGACTTCAAGTTCTTACTAATCACCTCCAGGAGTGATACAAGAAGTARTATCAGGGCCTGAGGAGTCATGGGGAATGAAAGGTTGGACTCAACAGGGGAGACAAGCAGCAGATGGAAAAGGCAGAGTCTAAATTTGGATTCTGTTCAGGTGTGAAAGAGCAGCTTCTGGGACTAACTGGGGTGTAAGGCAGCGCAAATAGTTGTCTTGAATCCAGTCTGGTYGCGCTAGGCTAATTTATGCTTTGATATATGTATGCTGTCCTTTGAGGAATGCCAGTCATTAGCATATAAATGGAAGATGTTTTCATGTTATATTTTCCCTTGCTGATTTCTTGGTACCATGGTATAACCATGTGCTATAATATGGATCTTTCAGTAAGAAAAATTCCCCCTACTCCCTTCCTCCTGAAAAAAAATAATGAAAATTTGGCTTATAAGTGCTATCTGATTACTAAAGGTACAAGATGCAGGGCAGACGGGGGTARGAGATGACTAACAGGAGGAAAGTGGACAGACAAACCAATCCGGAGGCAGGAGGCAAGTAACCAAAAGCTTAAATTTATGAAGTTCATCTGTTGGTTCCTAAAGTGTGCCAGAGAACACACGATACATGTGAATATATGTATCTGCTGTCTGGGTTCAGCTTTGCTGTAGACATTTTTTGATGGTGCTATGCATTTATTTATCCTGGATCAGCCTCCTCTCTCATTTTCCCTGCTAAAAAATCCAGTAGCATTCCCAGATGTACAACTTTGACTGGGACCATAAATGATGGAGCCTTTCTTTTGTTTCTATTATGCTCTTTATTTTGATTTTCTTTATATTTTCTTTTGCCAAAGAAGAAAGAAGTTTTCCTTAAATATATCAGGTTTGAAAAAGATGCCCTAAAGCATTTTATATACCTGGTTTTCCTTCTTAATTTTTATCTAGGACATTTCCATAGCACACTGTAGAAGTTACTAACTGCCTCACAGCTGGCTGAAAATATCTCGATATCCTGCTCATTTCTTGCTTTTACCCAGCCATCTCATTAGAAATTGAAGGGCCTATGAAAATTAGGCTGGTAAACAAATGGGGACATAGCACAAGCTTAACCACCTGAAGGCAAAGCTCACATCTTGTCCAGTGAGTTACAAACGTTCAATGAAATTGCAGTGGTGAAGGACATGCAAGTGATCCTTTTGATGATGGAGGTCTGCAGAACATTTGTGTTGAACAATTGCAAAGAGAAAACCGCATCCCCGATCTGTCAGGGCAGGACTTGAAGCCTGTCAGCCTTTTGCAGCTTGTTACCGATGCAATCTGTGAGCAGCAGAAAGGCACACCGTACGGTGGATATATTACTCAGTCTGTTGCTTGCTGGCATTATGTCACTGGGGAACACACCTCCTCGTCTGAGCTAAAAGAGGGGCAGGAAATCTAAAACCAGTATTTACTCCAGATAATGTAATCTACAAACATTTTCTCCTTGGCTTAAGTCATTTCAAGGCCTTGTGAACCTGGTACAGCTTTGTCAGATAGCTTAAAAACAGTCTTTACTGTCTGAAACAGGGCCAAAAGAAATGACGACTGCTAGACTAGGTTGCAGTTGTGACTGAAAGGTTGACAATGGTTGAGGTGGGTGAGGGAGGCCGAAAGAATGAGACCAACAGKGAAGTATTGCTGCCCACGCAGACAGACAAGTCATTTGATGGAAAAGCTTTGCCAAGCAAAGGCTTACTGTAGTGGAAAGTGCATTGTATTCAGACTTCACAGCTGCTGTGTGTCAGAGCCCCGTGAGACAATTGCTCTCCTGCATCATGGGGATTTATTACATTTAGTTCCTTTGGGTGCTTCTTGCAAAGCATCCTTTTTACCGTCTGGGAAAGAGGGATGAACAAAACATACTGTGATTCAGCAGAGGAGAAATGCCCTTTGAAGACAATCAAAAAGCAGCCTGAAGATACTGGGAGGGGATAAGATCAGTAGGGCTTGCCAAGGTAAATTGCCACGATGTTGGCCTAAGTCTGCTGGACACAGTGAGGTTTCTCCCAGGAGTCATCCCCTCCCTCCCTGACTTTTACCAAGGGCAAAGGCTAATTCTTAATCTCCCAGTGTGACAGAGACAGTCTTGGGATGGAGATTTCCCTCCTCCCTCTCCCAAGGCTGGCTCCGACGAGGTGCAGAGACCCTTTGACGACTTGACAAAGCRCTTTCAGCGCCGTCCAAGTGCATTTCTCAGTTAGGTCCTTCTCCCTCTGAGCAGGGAGGACAGCCAATCTATTTCTTTACAAAGTGGCTCTGTGTTGTCCCTTTGGCATCCGGAGACACAGCTTGTTACTAACCAGTTTGAAGGGCTCCGTTCTTTTAAAAAAAATAGGTCCTGCAAACAAGCAGAATAAGGAGACAGTGAGACCCAAGTGACTTGCCAGGATATTCAGATGGGGTGGATGCCCAATGTGTTTTCTCCACCCCTACTGGCAATGAGTTGGAAAGTGGGGCTGCCTGCCTTTAATAAATGTAGCCAGCAAAGAAAGGAGCTGGGGAAGGAAGGGGTACCACCAGGGTTGTGGTCAAATAAAAGGAAAAATAATGATTTTTAAAATTTTATTTAAAGATTTAGAGCAGCTCACTTATATGGACTCACTTAATGCTGGTCTCTGAAAGGCTTCAATTGCCTCACAGCCACCAAGAGTGGGGACTGGTGTTTCAAACTGGGTCATGGTGTTTTTTACATCTCAAATAAATTTGCAGCTTCCATATGTCTTCTGGAGATTTTCTAGTGTCCTCTGTCACTGTCCTATCTTAGTGCTTGAAATAGTGTGCGGATGTGCGTGTGTGAGGGTGTGCGTGCACGTGTATATAGGAGTGTTTGCATGTGTACATATCTACAGATATAATTTCCTAGCCAAGGTCTAGGGTGCAGAGTGCCAGCTTGGCGTTAAGCCAATATTGTTGTGTTCTGGGAAAACACACAACGAGAACTTGTATTTGGGTTATGATAAGAGTTCAATTTAATCACCACAGAAGCCAAGCCATCCCAAATTAAAGCTTAATGCAGACTGTGATAGCGATGAAGTTGCAGCCTGTAGTTTTCAAAGAACATGAGCTAATGTCTAGAAAATCAGAGTGGAGGAAGGGCCCTGGATTTTGCTTCTGGCCCAGCCACCAATTCCATTTCTGGTCTCGGACAAATCATGTTAGGCAATGTTTGCTATCCTGAAGAAAAAAGAAGCAATGTCCAAGTAAGAGCTAGTAAAAAAAAATGGAGGATGTTTGCAGAACTTCAGAGTACTCTAGTGTCAAACCGTAACATGCACCTCAATATGAATGTAGAAGACCAACACCCAAGTTTGATTTTTCTTCCCCTGAGGTGAGATTTTCAAAGACATTGGACTGAATTAGGAACTCAAATCTCAACATTATTTTCTGGGGACTTCTGCTCCTAATTCACTCATATTTCTGAAAACCTTGCTTGTGATATGTCATTGCCTCAGTTTCCCTCCCTCTGACTTGGACAGAACTTCCATGCCAAAGCAGAAGGATGTGTGTGGAAATTAATTGCCTGTATTTATACAGCAATTAYGACACTAGCAGCAAGCTCTCTCTGAATATTTTAATATTAAAACTGCAAAAGTAACTTTTTATTACCTCACAAAGGGGCTGTGAAATTTAATTACTTACTGACTTGCAAATACTCTGAGGTATAGTTTTCAGATCACATTTATTGCCATTATTTTATTGACATAATTACACAGGATGAAGTTATAGCCAGTATTTCTAGCTTAATATCAATCTCTTTGGTTTTGAGTGTTTAAACACGGTCGGTCCTTGTTGCACTGTAATTCTGAGGGTGTTTTTAATATTTTAAAAAGGTATGGTAAAGATCAGGGCAATGCCTTAACAAGATCTACATCATACAATATAATGTGTAACTCATTAAAAGGGTATTCTGGTGTCCCACTTGATCCGAGATTTCTTCTTTCTCTCCACATTGTGCAGACCTCATTTTTTTAACAATTTCAGATATCTTATCTATATTTTTTCTTTTTCATTACTCAAAAAGTGTTCTGTGTAGTGGCTGTACACAAAAGACCACAACATGTTACTTGCTGAATATTGTATCAACTGTTCTCTTGAGAGCTATTGTCAAGGAAGAAAAAAGAAAAAAACAATAAAATGTTGCTTTGAAGAAGTATGTAGCTGAGTTACTCTAATTTCCTTGTCCAAGCTGGACAGATAGAAAAGAAATAAACACCAATAAACATCATATATTTGAGTATTTAAGATGCCTGACTTTCTCTGATAGCTCTTTGAGCCTTTTGAAGATTTTTTTAATAACTCTCTCTTTCATAATGTTACAAGTGCTTCAGAGCAGATGAAGATACTACTTATATTGTTTTGGTCTTTTTAAATACAGTTTTCAACTCACTTGTGCCCTTTTACAACTATGCTGGCACTGCTCTTATCTCACCGACCGTTTACAATAAACCATGTTTTATAAACAGCTCTCTCTCTTCCTTCACAGCTGTTCCTCTTCACCCTTTTAAGAATTATTGCTCAAATTCTCGTCTTTGGTCACAAGTCTGCCTTTTTGCCTGAGGCAAGTGGAATGAACTCCTGACCTTTTCAAACACCTAGAAGATAGATCCAGTAGTAAGGGACTTACACACAAAAAGACACGTTCTTGTGAAACTGGCAGGGCTGCAAATTTGTCACCCAACAACTAGTAATTGCCCATGTACGTACTGTTAGTGTGAATAAGATGAACACATCGAGGGGTGAGTTACCTGCACTCATAGCTGGTGAGAACACATCTACCAGATTGGATCTTGCACAAAAGTCAATGAGCACAAGAACCTTTTACCCCATGGACTAGAGCTTGGTATGACAACTGAAGTTTGAGAATCTTTTCTGCTTGAAAACTATTGGACTCCAGTTGATTAGTGAGAATTCACAAAACACTGTGGCTGGGGTATTCTGAGATATTCTCACTCAAAGAGTAAGAAATGCCTTATGATAGAGCTGAGGGTCAGTGGTATGGGCTAAGAGTAAATTTCTGCCCTTTTCTATCAATGAAGTGATGTGAAAGCAAGAGGTGTAGTTTATCAGGGCAGCAGCTGAAACATCAACCCTTGCTTTTTTTGGGGGCAAATGAGAYTCCAAAAGAGAGAAAAAAAAGAAAAAAAAAAAGTTGTTTATTCTATAGCAAGTGGAAAATAGACTTGAAAAAAAAATCAATATTAGTCACACAGTCTTTGGAAAAAGGTTTATAAAGGAGTATGGCCAATGTGTACTATGGTAACGCCCAAGGAAAAAAAAAAATATTATTTCCTTAAAAAAAAAACAAAACCAAAAAACCAACCACCCCCCCCCCCAAGTTAAAACTGATTATATGTTTTGCTGGGGGAAGCAACCCAATACCAAAATCAAAAAACGAACCCTTTATCTAGAAGGTTTTCAAAATTTATATTGCACATTTTACCATCTGGAGACAACTTCTTTCTCTACTGGTACTCACTCAGAATTGCAGTAACACCATGTGAATGTGTGTGATCAGAGGCAAGCAGGGATCTAAACCACGGTGAGATGCGTGCTTATCAACACCAAAGTCTACAGTTCTGGAGACACTCATTCCAGCTGAGACRTTCAAGTGTCCTGTGTCACACAAATCAAGCTGTTCCTGACGCTTCGCCCTCTCACCCTCATCCAAACTTCAGATCATGTAGTAACTTTGGTGTGAAAATTACATGTAGTTCTTGTGTAGGGACAAGGTGTCAGGAAAGATTTCACTACTTGGAACTTCCCAGGAAGTGAGATACACACAGTGTCGTTAACAGAAATGGTAAAYCAGTCTGGAAGACAGATTTCTGCTTTTTCCTTACTGTTCACATAAGGGGGAAATGTGTGTTTCTTTGCACTCATTGGGGCAAAGTAATACATCTCACTGTAACTGCCAGCCATTTGAAATGCTGTTTATTGTTATTACACAATGAATGCTGAACCTTAAACTACTGCGTGTTCACGCTGATTACTCATTGCTATGTGTCGTGCAAGACACAGGTAAATAAGGAAACTTTTGAGCCTCCTTGCTCATCCTCCAAGAACATGCCAGAGCAGAATCGCTGTTGCCACAAGTCCTGCCATTCCTATATCCTACACCACCAACTTCCCAGAAGTGGACTAGATTTATAAATGGTTTCCTGCTTCTGACAAGACTTCTTTGATAAGTTTACAACTCTGC
The DNA here is from genome assembly GCA_035582835.1 of Phoebastria nigripes. Taxonomy (NCBI): domain Eukaryota; kingdom Metazoa; phylum Chordata; class Aves; order Procellariiformes; family Diomedeidae; genus Phoebastria; species Phoebastria nigripes. The sequence goes on along the minus strand of JAYKAV010002662.1, from coordinate 10,265 downwards.
TTTGTTTGCAGTTTATTTCTTCCTGTACAAGTCTCTGCCCCCACCCTGGTATGGAAGTGGTGTTTTGCTATCGTGTGGGTACCCTGACATAGCGAGAGGGGAATGACAGAGGGAAATTACTACACTTCCCCCTTTCGATCAGAGAACAAACGGGAAGTTTATGACTTTTGCTATTTCAGAGGTCAGTTGGTCATACTATCCATTCCCAGTACTATGGTTCAGTCATTCTCTACCCTCTCCTTTTGTCTTTATGAGGAACAAAGCTCAGAAAACCACAAAATCAAGATAATGCCCGCAGTTAAACTTCCTGCAGGCTTTTGATCAGATAGGAGAAAGTAATGGTAGAGTCACCTTCTTTACAACAAAAATGTCAAATCTTTCTAGACAACTCATTGATCTGGAAATCCCATAGTTGTACAAARCCTGATCATTTCAGTGAGTAGGAGGGACCAGGGAGCTGCAGAAAAGCAGCAGGCTCAGGTCAGCTGATGGCCATGATGCTACAGGGATGGCCAGCTGATCTGCAGATCTGTTGGCCGCAAACCCCAGATGTGTTAGGGAATGAAATGAGAGAAATTCTTGTAGGTGGAGGTTAGCAGCTGACCTATTCTKCCCAGGGAAGGAAGAATAGATGTCTCTATTTATCTTCATCCATGCCTTGCCTGGAGGAGTTAAACTACATCCCAAGTCCCTGCTGGCATAGCTACTGCAGAGAACATGACATTAAAAGAAATAAGAAAACCTGAGGCTGTATCTCACTTCCTCTTTTTTGAACATATGTTTCTGTCAGTTTTTGAGACACCTCAGCTACTGCAGATTCAAGTTCAGTGACTTTGCATGAATGAAGGCTTGAATCCTTGCATGAACTGCTCTATGTCTGTTGGGCAGAGCTGTAGCTGCAGTCTGCATTCTGAAATAATGTGTAAAATTCTCCAAGTTGTTTCTTACTCTCTTTAGCCCATATTTGGATGAAGTGTCATGGCCCTTTTGGTCACATTTAGGTCTTAATGGAAGAGAAGCCTTTGATATGGCATTGGCTTTTACACGGCATTCAAAAGAATTTTTAAAATTCTGTTAAATGTTCTTTTTGTCACAATATGCTTATCAACACTGCAAGTTTGCTATTAAGTAAGACAGAGGGACCAGTGGGAGCTCAGAGAAAGCTGCTAGAATGAAGAAGCTGGGCAAGTAAGGTCTCAGAGTGAAACCTTAAAGAACTGGACATGTGATTCCAGAGAGAAACGGAGATCGGTGATTAACTGAGGATGGCTAAGAAAGATGTTACATAAGAAACAAGCATCATTTATTCCTTCTCATCATTATGGGCAGAAGAAATGGGTTTACAAGACAGCAGGGATGAATTAGATCAAATATTAGGAAAAACTTCATAACTACAAGAAAAACTAGGCTGTGGAGTTGGTTGCCAAGGGAGGATGTGAATCACTATCAGTGCAGATTTTTGTAGTTAAACAGCCATCTGTCATAGAATTAAATCCTCATTGCCATAGTGTTAGATTAGGGTTAAAATACTTAGTTACCTCAGTTATTGTAGCTAGAGTCAGTCTTGCATAACTGGTATTCTTAGTTATGGATAATCCAAGAGAAACCTGCTTTTTTTTTGGTTTAGGGGTTTTTTTTGTTGGGTTTGTTTTGGTTTTTGTTTTTTTTTTTTTTTTTGTTATGCCCTGTGTCTATGAGGGACTGTGTAATAAAACAACTGGAACAACTGCTACTTTTTGTTTTTCCTCCTATTTATCCATCATTGAAAGCCATCAAAATATGGAAAATATAATAGGGTAGGTGGAGAATATATCTTGTGGTAATTTCAGTAAACCTCCAAAATCTGTTTGTACCCCAGTAAGCTAAGTAAGTTGATACTCCCTTGCAAGGAAAAGATGCGCAGATATGCCTTGGTAGTCTAAATGACAGTGGAAAAAAATGTCATGGTGAGGCGTTCCCTCTCTGTTTATCAGTGGTTACCATCCAGTATTGTCCAAATGGTCACAGTTTGGCACCATCTTAAGAGAGGAGATATATGTGTGAGGTGATAAAAAATGAGGATCTGTAAGGCTGATATAGCAATGCGCTAAAAGATACTTCAAAGATATTCATCAGGTGTGGGACAACTTCTTTTTGAGGAGATTCACTTAAATGGGACAGTTCAATTTTGTGGGAAAGACACAAGGCTCAAAACTTGTCCATGAGTAAATTTCTTGAGCTAGTTTCACAAGTATCACTATTTTGACAGATGTCTCTTCTTTTCTTCTCTATTGCAAGTATGGATGATTTTTTCCTTACTCAGGGCTTTAGTCCAGGAAGATACATACTTCTGGAAGGTACCAGAAGCTTTGTGGAGTAAGCAAAAAGAACAATGTTGACCAATTCTGATTTTTAAAGATAGTGTTAAAGACTGGGAAAATAGAGAATTTGTAGAAAAAAAGAATTTCTCACAGAGAAAACCCTTGAGTCTGCGTAAAGTCCTGGTTAAATGATGGAGCTAGTCAGGAGTCAGACTCAGTATAACAATTAGATGATAGATATCCTGAACCCTCTAAAGAGGCTGGAATGGTTAAAACAGAGGGGTTTTTATTGGGTTAGTCTCCTCTTTGGTCTTTCTACTGAGCCCTGAAGATGGTTTCTGGATTCTAAATATGTAGTCTTCAAAATTAAAATAAACCCCTGAGCTTTCAGTAGAATCATAGAATCATAGAATCATAAAGGTTGGAAAAGACCTCTAAGATCATCGAGTCCAACCGTCAACCCAACACCACCATGCCCGCTAAACCATGTCCCTAAGCACCTCATCTACACGTCTTTTAAATACCTCCAGGGATGGTGACTCCACCACTTCCCTGGGCAGCCTGTTCCAATGTTTAACCACTCCTTCAGTAAAGAAATTTTTCCTAATGTCCAATCTAAACCTCCCCTGGAGCAACTTGAGGCTGTTTCCTCTTGTCCTATCACTAGTTRCTTGGGAGAAGAGACCGACMCCCACCTMGCTGCAACCTCCTTTCAGGTAGTTGTAGAGCGCGATAAGGTCTCCCCTCAGCCTCCTCTTCTCCAGACTAAACAGTCCCAGATCCCTCAGCTGCTCCTCATAAGACTTGCTCTCCAGACCCTTCACCAGCTTTGCTGCCCTTCTCTGGGCCTGCTCCAGCACCTCAATGTCCTTCTTGTAGTGAGGGGCCCAAAACTGAACACAGTATTCGAGGTGCGGCCTCACYAGTGCYGAGWACAGGGGCACGATCACTTCCCTACTTCTGCTGGTCACACTGTTTCTGATACAGGCCAGGATGCTCTTGACCTTCTTGGCCACCTGGGCACACTGTTGGCTCATGTTCTTTCTGGAAAGGCAGTTCAAACCTGTACATGAAAAGACACTGAATTTGATAGCTAGTTGGAAAACAGTCAGTCAGGATTTATTCTCCCAAAAAACTTGAAAATGTATCGTAATCGTCATAGTTTAGCCCATTTACACACTCATGTATACTTTAATATATATATATTTCTTGTTGTTTTCCTTCAAAAGTTATTATGCCAGTACTTCCCTAAGGTGAACAAATTGTCTGAGCTGAGAACTATTTCTATAGTACTTAGGTTTGTAAGGAGACATTACTTCCATGTTATTACGTCATTTCCTCGAATAAGGGTCTGTGTTGCAAGATAGAGTAGTTAATTATGGTTCCCTTTTCTCTTTAGTCATTCCTGAATTACCACATTGTGTAGTTACTCAGTTACTACTGTGTAATCAAAATAATAATATGTTTCTTACTTTTCTGATTATTACTGTAACCGATGCAAACAGAACCCCTACTTTTTGGCCCAGCATTTTACAGTGTTAAACCATCTGCAGAATAGCCACAGGCACAGGCTTACCTGTGGTCCATGGGCCACCAAGAGTGAACATTTGACCTAACTCATCTTGTGTTGCTGCTAACACTGCATAGTCAACACCATGACCACCACTTGGGAATCACTGACTTAACTATTTGACTGTGCTCGGGGCTAGCTCTTCTCCCAGTTCGAGCTCCCATTCTGCTAGGCACTGTATAAATATGACTAATAATTCCTAAGTCTCTAGAGATTAAGATCTCAGAGCGAGCAGAATAGGTCGTTGAACTCACCCAAGGTTTGACCCTTCTAGAGGTGAATCACTTTCCATTTATTCTAGAAGCAGCATATCATAAGTAGACTTTTAAGTTAGTGTGGTGGGTTGACCCTGGCTGGACACCAGGTGCCCACCAAGCCACTCTATCACTCCCCCTCCTCAGCTGGACAGGGGAGAGAAAACAATAATGAAAAGCTCAGGGGTCAAGATAAGGACAGGGAGATCACTCACCAATTACTGTCACAGGCAAAACAGACTCGACTTGGGGAAATTAGTTTAATTTATTACCAATTAAATCAGAGTAGGATAATGAGAAATAAAACCAAATCTTAAAACACCTTCCCCCCACCCCTCGCTTCTTCCCAGGCTTAACTTTACTTCTGAATTCTCTACCTCCTCCCCCTCAGCAGCGCAGGGGGACGGGGAATGGGGGTTGCGGTCAGTTCATCACACGTTGTCTTTGCTGCTCCTTCCTCCTCAGGAGGAGGACTCCTCACACTCTTCCCCTGCGCCAGTGTGGGGTCCCTCCCATGGGAGACTGTCCTCCACGAACTTCTCCAACGTGAGTCCTTCCCATGGGCTGCAGTTCTTCACGAACTGCTCCAGCATGGGTCCCTTCCACAGGGTGCAGTCCTTCAGGAACAGACTGCTTCAGTGTGGGTCCCCCAAGGGGTCACAAGTCCTGCCAGCAAACCTGCTCCAGCGGGGGCTTCTCTCTCCACGGGTCCTGCTGGGACCCTGCACCAGCACAGGCATCCACCTGCTCCGGCATGGGGTCCTCCACAGGCTGGCTGCAGGTGGATATCTGCTCCACCGTTAACCTCCATGGGCTGCAGGGGGACAGCCTGCCTCACCATGGTCTTCACCATGGGCTGCAGGGGAATCTCTGCTCCATTGCCTGGAGCACCTCCTCCCCCTCCTTCTTCACTGACCTTGGTGTCTACAGAGTTGTTTCTGTCATATTCTCACTCCTTTCTCTGGCTGCAATTGCTGTTGCACAGCAGTTTTTTCCCCTCTTCCTAAATATCCAGAGGCACTATCACAGTCGCTGATGGGCTCAGCCTTGGTCAGCGGCGGGTCCATCTTGGAGCCGGCAGGCATTGGCTCTATCGGACATGGGGGAAATTTCTAGCAGCTTCTCACAGAAGTGACCCCTGTAGCCCCCCCGCTACCAAAACCTTGCCACACAAACCCAATACATTCCACCCCCCGCCTCTGTGAATCACATATTTAAGAATTATCATTAAAAACCACATTCATCACACAATCTTCACAAAGTTCACTCACATCAACAAAAAGAATTCCCCACACCAAAATCAAAATAACATCATCACAACACCGAACAAAAGTGGACAATTTACACACAATCCACCCCTCATCCCTTCACCATGATTACAACAACAGAAATTCCCCACGATCATTCCACTTTTCACTCTCTAGCTGTGTTCAGTCCATATTTTGCCCGTTACTTCTCCCAATTACTATACTTATCTCAAATTCCTCATGCCCCATGTTGGGCGCCAAAAAGGACTGTGGTGGGTTGACCTTGGCTGGACGCCAGGTGCCCACCAAGCTGCTCTACCACTCCCCTCCTCAGCAGGACAGGGAGGGGAGAAAATAAGATGGAAAAAACTCATGGGTCAAGATAAAGACAGTTTAATAAAGCAAAAGCAGAGGACGCTTGCGGAAGCAAAGGAAAACAAAAGATTTATTCTCTACTTTCCATCAGCAGGCGATGTCCAGCCACTTCCTGGGAAGTAGGGCTTCAGTACGCACAGCGGTTGCTCCAGAAGACAAACATCATAATAATGAATGCCCCCCTCCCCTCCTTTCCTTAGCTTTTATTGCTGAGCAGATGTCATATGGTATGGAATATCCCTTTGGTCAGTTTGGGTCAGCTGTCCTGGTTATGTCCCCTCCCAAGATCTTGCCCACCCCCAGCCTACTGGTGATGGGGGAATGTTGGAGAGACAGCCTTGATGCTGCATGAGCACTGCTCAGCAGTAGCCAAAACACTGGTGTGTTGTCAACACCTTTCTAGCTACCAATACAAAGCACAGCACTATGAGGGCTGCTATGGGGAAAATTAACTCCATCTCAGCCAGACCCAATACAGTTAGGGACAAGATCCAGACTGAGATTTGGACGCCTTATTTTCAGCATCTAAATATATGTATGCAGGGGAAGAAATTTCTGGGCTAGGTGCTTAATTTACTTGTCCTAACATGATGTCTATTGACATTTGAGAAAACCCAAGATACCGAAGACACCCACATTGATGGATCTAGGGAACACCTGAACTATTCCTGACCAGCTGGAAGTTAAATAGGATGAACCAGAACATCTCGGATATCAATAGCCACATATGTTCAGGTAACTGAATCCTGTCCCAGATGTCTGAACTCACATTAAAGTCCATGGAGACCTTTTCAATGTGTCAGGAGGCAATTTTCCATTAGGAAAGAAAAAAAAAAAAAGTCACTGCCAAAAGAAAGATATTCAGCCATCCCTGATAGGCAAGAGACCAATCACACTGCTGTTCACTCCAGCAGTACTCTGTGTGCTCACAACAAAAAGAATAAGATTTGTTAATGAGCAGCACAGGGAGTAAAGCAGAACCAGAGGGTCATGCCTTTCCCAGCAGCCATCATTAACTAAATCCCTTTTTGTATGCATAGTACTCAGGTTCTGCCATTTGTCAGGGGAAAAAAAAAAAAAGGCAAAAAAAGAGCCTCCCAGGTGTTGGCCATTGGTCTACTTTTTCTCAACTTCTCCCATGATTAGGATGATCAGGGATTTACTTATTATCTTAACCTTTGGCCAACGATACAATCAAAAGAACAGTCAGTGACCTTCCCAGGGTAAAAATAGGCTGTGCAATGGCTCAAAAGAAATAAATGTAATTTTGTAAAAGAATGGGTTATACTTTAGGTTATACTTTTCAATGTAGCTTTAATTGCCAAAACTTCTTCCTGGACAAGAGTAATAACAATCTTTAATAGTGATTAGAGTCTGGTAATGAAATAACTATCCACTTGCTTAATTAAATGCAAATGTTCCTTCATCAGTGATTTTTGCTTAGTGCCTGGTCAGGACAGCTGCAGTTTATTAGAGCATAGTTAGGAAAATAATACCTCACTACTAGCCTATCCAATGAAAATATAAAGGCAACTAATAACTGTTTCTGTGGGGCTTTTTAGTTTACTATTAACATCCTATTGCTATATGTGATTCTCTGTATCGTATGTGACTGTACTAATAATTGTCCTATTCTTTATTAGGCTTTAGCATTCAATATGTAGGACATCTTTCGTTGCACGCTCTTCTGCCATTATTTGATATTAACATTAGTCCCAAAAGCCTAATGTAATTACACTTTTCCTAAATCTGTCTTAAACCTATGGAAAATTGTCTTATTATTTTCCACATTTTCTATTAATAATGTATATATAGAATCAATAAGCCACTTCCATTAACACAGAAATCTCTTCATCATAATGTGACATCGTATCTCCTCTACACTTTTCATGCTCACTGTTATTATCACCACTAAAAGCGGGAACAGAGGCACAGGTATTTGTGATAGCTGCCTGAGTCCACTGTGTAAGGGTTTAGGAGCAAGCTCAGTCAGTATATCAACCTGAGCTTCCACAAGATCTCTTAGAATGCAGAAAAGTCATCTTATCATGGCCAAAAAGCAGAATTCCCTGAGAACAGCACCGTCCTCTGCGTCCCTTAGCAATATTGTCCCACTGAACCTTTCCAACCAAGGTCCCCTTATACATACTCACTACACCAAAGAGATTAGATGAATCCATATGAGAGGAGAACAACTCTGGGAGAGGGAACAGCTAAGAACAGGATGCTGCTCTTCAGATTATTGTGTATCAAGTACACATGGGTTTGCTCCTTACTAAGAACATGACTGACATTTTTGTTCCCCCTGACTAGCACTTTTTTTGCCAGGAGCTGTTCCATTAATTTAGAAGGGTAGTTATCATGTTTATAATAATTCTTATTCCTCTCTTCAGTGGAAACATTTTGTGATTTTACAAGGTTTGTAACATTTGCACAACGAAGTTCATACTGAAGTTCATCTCAAAGGCATGGGAGGTAGCGGCAGCTTTTAATCTGTTTCTAGAAAAAAAAGGGAAGAAAATTTGCTCTTTTCTCCCATTAGCTTCTGAACTTTAAAAACAAACAAAAAAGCAAACAAACAAAGTAAGTAGAAGAATTAAATCCATTGTTCTTGCCAGTTTGACCAGGAAATGACTTACTGGTATGGAAAAGAAAATATTACACTTTTATAAACTGTTTTCTCTCCTCCAATTCTTATTTGTTTCAAAGGCCATTTACTTTGCCCACCCCTGAAGACAACTCTGTTGGCAGTGCACTTCAAGGATCAATCTCCTGTGACTGCTGGAAGTCCATCAAAGTACGGGGGAACAGGACTTGAAGAGACTTCAAGACATCAACTAATCCACTGTCCAGCCCCAAGGCAGTCTCAGTCATCACTCCCATGGATGTTTGTCTGATCTTTTTCAAAAAACCCTCCAAAGATGGAGACTCCACATTTTCTTCATTTGATTTATCAAAGGCTTTATTAATTTTACTGCCAGAAAGATCTTTCCTGACATCCCATTCACAATTTTCCTCTAGCAGCTTTAGCCAGTGTTTTTTTGCCCTATCAAACATGGGCAAAATTATTCCTGTCTCCTTTCCAAAGGTCTTTTTATAATACAAGACGTGTCATGTATCCCCTTCATCTTCTTTTCTGGCAAAACCATTGCTTTCCTTCTGACCTTTCCCCTTACGCTGCAGTTTCCTGGCCTCTCCTCAAACCCTCTGCTTGCCTCTAGATTATTTCCAGCAGATCCAAAGCTTTCTTGAAAAACACTTCAAAAATAGTCCTCATCATAGACCGGTCAAATTGCTCTGGCAATTTGACTGCTTACCATCATGAAGTATTGCTTCATGTAGGAAATAAGTAATACCCTCATTTATACACCCAATAATTTTGCCTTTCTCCAGTACTATAACATCACTGACATCATTTACTCACCTTGTTAGCCACCTTGACCCTCAGATGCTTTCCTGAAGGCCTGCTCTGTAAACAGCAGCTTCATAGATCGTGTTTGTGTGCTTGATTTTTTCCAGCCCAGTATTGCTTTTTGCAGCTGTTTCTGTTATACTATATCCTGAAATTATTAATGTAGAAAGTGGGTTACTTTCCTTCTCTGGTGTAAGGCACTGGTGGAGTATGACCAGCAGATAATGATGGATGATGAATGTAAGGACCATTTTTAGATCTTGCAAGATCTTAATGAGCAACTGATTAAATGAGAACCAAAAGAGAGCGCCATTTTGGACCACACAGTAATCATGTTTCTGTACGGCTGGGAAAAGTAATTGGTATATTTTGTGTCAGAAAGGAATGTTCTGTTTGGCTGAGACAACCTTTCACTTAAGAAGGAAATAAGATTTCCTCGACTGAAAAATTTCAGAGCCTTTTATACCGATTCCAGATGACAACTAGCTCTGGAAATGGGTATTTATTGCATTCGTCTATTGATGTCAAGCCCAAATAACAGAAATCAAGAGAAACCAGTAAACAATTCAAGACAGAAGACATCTCAGGGACTATACCAGAAATTCAAAATTATCTTCTGTAGAACTCATAAGATACATGGAGATGCTTCAAAGAACATTTTTATTGACCTTTTTGATTAAAAAATAATTTTTATTAAAATGTAAATTAAACTTTTTGGTAATTTTTGTGGTATGATGGACAACCAATGGTGAACATCAGACAATAGTTAATCAATGGACAAGTCAATCAAATGATCATTCAAAACTGTTTCAGGGGAGAATGTTGTTCCCACCTCAAAATCCAAAATAAGCCCATTAAAGCTGAACTTGTGTTAAAGCTGAAATGTGTTAATTTTTCTTACTTATCATTAGAAGTAAACCTGAAGTTTTTGTTTTATGTTTATGGTCAAGGATTTCTTTTATTTTAAAGAAAGTATTGTCATTTTATGTTCAACTTTTTTCTTGTTTGTTTTTTGGTTTGGTTTGGGTTTTTTTTTGTTTGGGTTTTTTTTTTTTTTTTTTTTTTTTTTTTTTTTTTCTCTGAAATAGAAAACCACCATCCTTCAAA
>JAYKAV010002552.1:980702-998848 GCA_035582835.1 Phoebastria nigripes | reverse complement strand
ATGCGTGGGGCTGGCCGCCTCACCCTAGGCAACCCCTTGGATGGACCTTCATCTGCATCCTGATTTGCCTGGCCCTCGAGTTCCAGAGCCCCATACCTGTTGTGTAAGGGCAACTGGGAAGGTGAGGGAGGCCGGGCGGGGGTTTGCCTGGCACCCCGAGCAGGGACCTGTTTCCATTCCCTGCTGTCTCTTAGGTCCCCTCCTTCTGCCTGGTGGCAAGAGGGCAGGGGATCCTCTGCTTCTTGCGGAGCCTCCATCTGTCGCCTTTGCCTCAGGGATGGTAGGGTGTGGCTCCACCAATCTATCTCCCTCTTCCAACACTTAAAATCAATTAAATATTTCTGTCTGCAATTTGCATCAACATCTGTCTTGAGTTAACATTGTTTTAAACTAACAGACTGGTTGTCTTATTTTCATTTTTGCCAATGTCTCCAAAGAGGGCTGGTTGGTATTTTATGTTGTTCTTGCCTTCTTTATATAAACAGAGTATTAATTTCTTATGATCTGGGAAGAAACCTACTTAGCAGGAGTATTTGTGTAGATGAGGAACATTGCTTTGCTGATTCTTTGGAATCTGTCATCTTATGCAGAATGGTAACTTTTATTACAACGTTAGGTAGTATGTAATACATTAGGGCATGTGACGTGTGTGTATGTGTGTGTTTGCATTTTCTCTGTGATACAGTGAGGTATTGACTCTAGCTGGTGCAGAAAAAAATTTGCTCAAATACATTTGTCCTGGTTTTGGCTGGGATAGAGTTAATTTTCTTCCTAGTAGCTGGTGTAGTGCTGTGTTTTGGATTTAGTATGAGAATAACGTTGATAACACACTGATGTTTTCGTTGTCGCTAAGTAGTGCTTACACTAAATCAAGGACTTTTCAGCTTCTCATGCTATACCAACTGAGAAGGCTGGAGATGCACAAGAAGCTGGGAGGGGGCACATCCAGGACAGCTGACCCAAACTGGCCAAAGGGATATTCCATACCATATGACGTCATGCTTAGTATATAAACAAGGGGAAAGCTGGCCAGGGGGCTGCTGCTTGGGGACTGGCTGGGCATCGGTCGGCAGATGATGAGCAATTGCATCATGCATCACTTGCTTTGTATATTCTTTTATTATTATTATTATTACCATTTTATTTTATTTTATTTCAATTATTAAACTGTCCTTATCTCAACCCACGAGTTTTCTCACTTTTACTTTTCTGATTCTCTCCCCCATCCCACCGGGGGGGAGTGAGCGAGCAGCTGTGTGGTGCTCAGTTGCCGGCTGGGGTGAAACCACAACAGTGGTTTTTGGCACCCAACGTGGGGCTCGACGGGTTGAGATAATGACAAATCTGACCAGACTGCGTTAGAACAAATTTGTTATAAACATTCGTTATAGTAGTTTGATAGTCGCTGGTCACAATGTTGATTAATTTGCTCTCAAATGTTGTCATGCTTGTTCTCAGGGTTGTGTTATCTAACACCTTACTTGCAGTATATGCTCCCTGTTGTGCTGTTTATCACTGCTGGGAGCTGGGTCAAGGTCATCGTTTTGCTGTACTTTGTAACACTGGCTTATGATATGATAAAATGGCTGGTTGTGAGACTAATCTGGTGTTTGTACTCAGCATTGCCATCATCTCTGTACTTTGGGAGCCAACTCTCGGAAACTATTAATAATTACACTTTGTACCTTTTCTCTTCGGAGAGCCAATTTACAGGGGAGACACCTTCCCCCACACATCAGTGTGTTATCAATATATTCTCATACTAAATCCAAAACACAGCACTATACCAGCTACTAGGAAGAAAATTAACTCTATCCCAGTGGAAACCAGGACAACGTTCTACTGATTGACTAATTCTTCTGTGTGAATATCACCTATAGTCCCAGGTTTCTTGAAGAGTGATTTGGTTTTTTTAATGTTATTGACTGACAACATCTTCAAAATATAGCCATCAAGCAAAGAAGTTGCCTACCTGGAGTGCACAGCAATTGAGTTGTCTTGGAATATATAGTTACCTTTATAATGGATACTCCCACATCCCAGAGTGTTTAGCTGTTAATTCCATGTTCTTTGCTGCTGACTCTGCACACACTGGGACTATTGGGTCAAGCAGCACCTTCTGGATGTGCACGCTTGAGGKTAAGGGAAGTCAATCTTACAATATTGCAATGTAAAGCTGCTCTGCAGAATATTAGTTTCATAGCCACAAGTTAGAGCATCATTATATTACTTTTCCATCTTACATTAGGCATAAGTTCCCCTGGAGGAGTGTTTGTGAGTCTCCTTCCTTCCTGACCTTCAGTTTAGAGGAACACGTCAACCATATAAGGCAAAATCTGCCTTTGTGTCTAGTGCAAGTATAGATCCTGCTGAACTTCCGTATTCATTCATGAGCACCTCCTTCTGGAAATGTGGGAGATCCTGAGAAAAAAAAAAGTTCTGGGGAAATAATTTTTTAAAAATATCACAAGGTTTGCTCTAAAGCCCATTTAGCTAAATCTGCTGCTGTTGTCCACCACACTGACAATTGCTAGTAAAATTGCCTGGCAAATGCTAGTAATCCTGAATACAAGTCTGTATTTGTGAACTGAACACCTACACTATAGTTTGGGCAATATTTATTTAAGCCCTCTAAATTGCTAGGCATTGTAGATTGCCTGAAAATGAAGCCACGAAGCACTTGATGCTTCTGCCTGGGAATACCATCTTCAGATTTCAGTTCATCTTCTTCTAAAGATCTAAAAAATAATAACCTGGGATGGAAAATGGAAATATGAAAATAAAACTAATTTTTGAGAGGAAGTATTTGAAAATATTCATTCCAGGATTGCACTTGTTACTGAATAGCCAAGACAGATTTAGTTTTGCTCACTCCAGTTACTCAACTGGAAGATGCAATGATGCAGACGAGTCCTGTCCTTGCAGTCTCAGATAAGTTTATACATGTTTCTAGTTCTAAAGGTCTGCAGAACGGACAACCCTATGTCTGCTCACACAGATGCGAATGTGTGTTGTTAGCCATCAAAAAAAAAAAAGACCTATAAAGAGCTGCAGATCTTTGATACAAAAGACAATGCCACAAAAATTATCGCGTGCAACAGGAAGAGCACAAAAGAGAGCAGTGTTGTTTTTTGTCATATTCCAGTGGCTAATCTACCAAATGTGAGAGGCACAAGAGAAAGTCTACACTGGAAAGAAGAAGAAATGTTTATTTTTGTTTTAAGAGTGTCAGTCTAACACTGGGTACTAAGAGTTGGAGAGGATGTTTGAAAATGGAGGGGAGGTATTCCAATTTTCTGACATATGTTGTCAGGATCATAGATTGATTTTTTTCCATGGTGGCTATAGCCTGGTGCTCTGACTATGCATCTCACAGCCTGTTTCTGTGTAAGACATGCTACTCTTAGGAAAATACATTCACTTCAAGAATACCATGACATAGAAATATCAGAAGAAATGATTTCTTCTTGTCTGATAGATAGTCTGAAAGGCAAAGCAAGTTTATATGACTCTCAAAGGTCTGTACACAAGAAGGTAACCTAGTTTGCAAGAAATTTTTTATTTATTCAGGATTGTTTGTTATATTTTAAAGTTTGCCTCCCACTGTCTTCTGACAAGTACAGAATCAGCACTGGTTGAAAAAGCTTCTAGGAAAAAATATATTTGACATACTGGTTTGATGACTAATCAGCATTCTGTCTTGCTCCACCACATCCAGTCTAAAGAAGTGATTTATTTGTGTGTTTGAAGATGAAATGCAAATCTTCAGTAATTGCATTCAAACAGCTGTGTAGTATAAACTTATGAAACCACTCCATTGTACTGTCAGCTAAAATTGACCATCCCATAGATTTATCAGCACAACACAAAGTAATTACTTTGTCATGTCTAGCATTTGGGAACATGAGGAGGAGGGCATTTGAAAAGCCCCAGCAGGAGATTAGAAAAAAGTTGCATGTCTGACCCAGCACTGATGGTGATTTTACCATTAAATTCACTGATAGCAGAATTAGAACAGAATTTTGTATTATGAATGTGACCTATTACCTCTTGTACAGGTGCTTAGATATCACAATGATAGAAAGTATAAAGGTAGTCAGAAAAAGGATTTCAAATATTTGGATAAATATTTATAGTTTTGCTATGTGTGCTTTACATGCTTATATTCTATTTTGATCTCTGCAGTCAGGAGCAAAATTGAGTATGACATTTGTGGAGAAAATAGAAGATACGTTTCACAGAGCTACCTGTTCAGCCGCAGAACTAACATTCCTACAGCAAAAAAAATGTTTAAATGTTTTTTCTTTAAATTTAAAAATGCATATTTAAAAAAAAAAATCCATCCAGCATCTCTCAGGAAGGTGAACAGCTGCAAGAGGAAAGAAGTTTAGTACAGAAACTTGGTGCCTAAGTTCTGTCATCACTGCCAGTTGAGCATGTTCTATAGAAACAGGTTAATGGAACCTAAAAATCTCATTTAAATGTAATTCAATTGCAGTACAAACTGACTGAATCCTTTTCTGCTTTGAACCTAAACTTTTTAGAATAAGTCTAAAATCAGGAAAGACGTGCTGAAGGTTAAGCATGAAAGAGCTTTTATGACTCAAGTTAAAAATTTGCCTAAATGTTTAATTTAATGTGCAAATAAAATCWGGGATTCTTTTCACAGCCGATGTCTCCCCCAGAGGAAGAAGGTAAATTGCTAAAGGAAAAAAAATTCAATTGCTATTGGATAGATGAATGTCTAGAGGTACCACAGGATTTGCAGACATGACAGATTTTGTGGAAGCTGAGTATCTGTGAGAAGGAAGTGGATTTGCTTTGCAGTGTTTACTTGCCTGATTGCTTGCATTGCTACGTAGATAACACCACTGCTGTGGAGAACATATGTACGACATGGATCTTATGGGAGACTACCTTCTCCCATTCAGCCCCCRAAGTACTGTGTTGTTTTAAAGTTTGTAAGATCATGATTGCTTTATTAAAAAAAAAAAAAAAAAAAAGAAAAAAAAAAAACCTCTCTACCTAGGCAATTTGCTACATCCCTTTAAAATACTAAGTTATAACAGCAGCATTTATATGGTTATGTAGGAATCACCATTCAAATTATGAAACTCTCAATTTTTTGCAGATGGGTCTTCTCAACTTACCTTTGCTCCTAATATCACCCTAGAAAGTCCAAGACTTCTCTGCAGTAGAAGGATCTTGTTGTCAGATCTTAAAGGATCTTAAGGGATAGTATCGTACAGTGCTGATGACAAAATACAGTAATTCTGTGTTTTTCTTTATCAGTTGCATTTTCAGGCCTTGGCTTTACCACCTTCTACTTAGCTGGAAAGTTACACTGCTTCACGGAAAATGGCCGGGGGAAGAGCTGGCGGCTTTGTGCAGCAATTCTCCCACTCTACTGTGCCATGATGATTGCCCTGTCACGTATGTGTGATTACAAACATCACTGGCAAGGTGAGCCATGGAAATACCTTTTTTCTACTTTTATTTTATTAGCCTTATATTTCTTTGATTTTTTTTTTTCCATTAAATCACATGAGTTACAACACGATATGCTATAGATTTTCCTTGCTTTTGGATTGACGCCTAGGGTTTCAATGTCTGAAAATATTGCAGGTGCCCTTTACAGTTCTATATTTTAATATACACAATGTACATCATCATCTTTATACAGAAATCTACATCAGTGGTTTTTTTACATCATCATTTTTTACGAATGTACATCAGTGCCATAGCCGTCTTGGATAGATCCAGCTGTAGGCTGGATCTGGCCCGTCAAAGTAGCTCTGTCCTGTGGCCTAGTCCTTGCRTACTGCTTTTCCAGGTACCTGCTAGGTACCTGTTGGGTATGTGAGTGATTGCTAATATGTGGTTGCATGTGCATTTGACTAGACTGAAGCACCTGTGTGTAGCTAGTCATTGCAAAGATGCACTCAGTTATTTGTCTGTCATTTGATGCACATGATGTAATACACTGTTTTTCATTCAAATCAAAGTATATTGGGCATGAGGTGGGTTCATGGCCCCTCCTTGAGAAGTATAGAAACATTGCATACCAAGCTACATAGCGCAGGTTGTAACAGATTCTGCCCACACTGAAAACGTTGCTGCAAAGTTTTATGTTTTCTGTTCTTTTAATTTTTTTGGCCAAGGTTGTAGTTGCTCCCAYGGTGTCAATTCCACACTTGCTAAAGTCAGGTCCTACTTAAGGAAGAGAAATGTTTCATCTTCTTGTTACATCCTATTAAAAATGATTTTCCATAGCTTTGGGCTGCAAATATTTCAAGGCTGATATTTTGTTATACTGACTGGATGTTAGTGTGATGGATTCAGTATGGTACCATACATGTGGTACCAATGCATATTCATTAATTTGTAACTGCAAATAAATGCTGAATGTTTTCAGTATGGATGAGTAGGTCACTGAACCAGCATGCAGTGTCTTTCTTGATCGTAAAGTACATCCACGAAGCTAAAGAAACCTGCCACACGATCTTAAACCTTACCTTTGTGAGGGAATGACATTTATTGACAGAATGGGAGATTGCTCGTAGGACTCTAACAGCAGCATTTGATACGTGGGTGAGTTGTATAAAATGTCTGCTGTTGGATGGACCTGCATCCTTAAAAGTCTACATATAATGAACAACAGCGGATATTCTTAAGTGGAGCATCGACAGTCTGAAGGATGCTTAATCCTAATCTCTTTTTCATTTACTTCTTATTGTTTCTAGTGGAAACTTTGGATCATCATATTATGTGAGCATTCTCGTGTAAATGAGGCATTGTTATAATACAATGTAACTAGAGCAGATACCTTTCAGGAGGTTTCTTGGTGAGGTTGACTAGCACTGGGTTAACTAGCACTGACCTTCACAGCTTCAGAGCTATGCCGCAGCATCCTCTTTTCCCTCACAGTAGGCACTTCTGGAGTGCGAGACCAGCTGCGTCTGTCACAGGAAGACTGTTGTCTCAGAGTCCTTTGAAATTCAGGTGTGAGATGTAACTGATATAGAAGGCTATGCTATTTATTAATTACACACTTACATTACTAAGTTACAATTCTATGACTTCATTCTATTAAGTCAGAATTATACCACACCTTACCGTCCCACACTGAGTCTTTCAGACATGGACCTGGTAGAGAGCCTGGCAGGTTGTCCACATAGCTTCCCTCCAGCGTCCACAGGTCAGTTTACTACTGTCTGTCAGCAGCTACACTTTCACTGTCAGAAAATGCTACTATCTATTATTTCTTTTACCATTTCTTGACCATCTTTTTTGCTGCTTTTGTGCCTGCCTTTCTCCACTCATGTCTCACTCCTAAGTAAACCAGCCTGTAATTACTTTTTCCCTATTTATCCCCATATTCCTATCAGAAATACTGGACTTGGTATTTCTAATACTGTTATGTAGGTCATCTTGGCTTTATGTGATATTGCTGGTATGGTACTGCTGGCCTTGCAAATTATACTCTCCTCAAGGTCCTGAGTGCTCCTTTCAATTATCTGCTTCATACTGGTTACATATTGTTTACTTTTTTTCTAAGACATATCATTCTGTTGGTTCCTCTACATGGTTTCAATTAAGTACAGCATATCTCTGTCCCACTGAGGATTTCTTATCTCATACTGCAGTCAGCATACCAGAGCAAGACTCATCCATGCTTTTTCTTGCTCTGTTTTTTGTGTTCATGCAGCATCCTGTTCTCCCATAGCTGCTTACTCACCAACCATTAGCCTTGACACGTTCTTTAAGGAGTCTCCTTGTTTCCTGCAGAGGCCTTGTCTTGTTACAGGGCTCATTACTCTTCTTTGCTCACCGACACTCGGAGTCAGAGAGACCTTCCAGCACAAAGCTGCTGAATGTGAAGTGGGTGCCTCGCCAAGCTGGCAGGCAGGATGGACGGCAGAGTTACAAATCTCATGCTCGATGTGTGACACTTTGCTGGTTTGAACTCTCCATTAGAGAGCGGAGTGTGAATGAATGTGAATGGGATTGTACAGGTTTACTCTCAAGTCTTGAACATGTTTGCAGTTTGTACTCTCTCTTGCCAAGAGTAAGAATTATTTATGTACTGAAACATGCGCTGCGAGGCAGATTATTATGGTGTATTTTATATATGATAGAAGGGGTTGTGACTGCGTCCATTACAGCTGCTCATATTTTTGTCTTTGAAGTTTAAGGAGATGGAGCTGAAAACTCAGCTCTTCCCAAGCGAAGAACAAGGCTGGCAGACATTATCCTGCAGGTGACCTGTGCTTTTACCTGAAAGAACTGCATTCTCAAGGGACAGACTAGTTCAATCTGTAATATACAGCACAGAAGCTCAGGCCTCATCTTTTACGCTCAGCAGAGTCAACTGATTGTGTTAAATTACTTATGGTGGCTTTGTGATAGAGTCTTAACTATGCTGTGGGGAATGAACAAGGACCATCAATATAATGTCCAAGACAGCATACTGTAGGGGAAAGATGAGTGGAGTATCCTTACATTAAAAAGCCATTGAGAGGGCTCAGAACGTTAATATTATGAGTACTTTATGAGCTCCCTTCAGTTTGGCTGGAAACCGTAGTATTCAAGATCTTAGTGTTGGTATTGGTGAATATTAGGATATTTCATTATGAATCGTGGATGTATTGACTGCTCTTAAGTCCCTAGATCTCTGTATAGGCTTATAACTCTGAAAATGTTAATTTACTCGTGAAATAAGTGGAAATTTTGTATGAAAAAAGTAAAGATAAATATTGAGACTGAAAGAATATTCTTTTTCCTTCATGGGCAAAGGAAAAAAAAGAAAAAAAAAAAAAGGAAGCTGTGGCTACCATGAGCTCAAACAAAACACAGAATCGTTTTCTTCAAAAACAGAAGTCAAAATAGCTGCCTGTTTGCTCAGTATCCCCAGTCAAGGTCAGTAAGCTAGAAAACTTTGGCATAAGTCATGTAGTGAGTTTGTATTACTGTGGTGCCCAAACTGAGGCCCAGAGTTGCATAATTTGTATGTAAGTATTTTGAAAGAAATTATCTACGGAAATTTTCAGCAAGTCTTGAGATACCAGGGAACTTACAGAGGACTGGCAGAAATCTGGTGTTTCTCCATAATTAAAAAAAGTAATCATAAGCTTGACCTCATTGTTAAGCAAAATAAAAAAGCAGCTGGAACAGGATTCAATCAACCACAGTTAAAGGAGGGTAATCTGAGAATTGCAACTGACACAGGTTTATAGAAAATGAATCTTGCCACAATAACTAAATATTTTACAAGTTGATTGATACTGTAATAGTATACTATAGTGAAAATTCTTGCCCTTGGCACCTTTTGTACCATGACAGTTTGACAGGGACAGTCCGAAGCRTACAAAATCAGTCAGCTACCAGTATGGGTAGGATAAGCTTCTGTCTGCTTGCAAATACTGTGTACACACAATCACCTTTTAAAATCTTACTTGAGTCTCTATTACGTTTGTTTGTGATAGATTTGTTATGTCCTTTTGCATGTAGGAAGAGAACATAGGATTAGAAGGGGTCTCCTAGGTCGTTCACTCTAGTCCTCCTCCTCAACAGACAACTGTGACTTAGAGTCATAGAATCATAGAATCATAGAATCATTAAGGTTGGAAAAGACCTCTAAGATCATCAAGTCCAACCGTCAACCCAACATCACCATGCCCACTAAACCATGTCCCTAAGCGCCTCGTCTACACATCTTTTAAATACTTCCAGGGATGGTGACTCAACCACTTCCCTGGGCAGCCTGTTCCAGTGCTTAACCACTCTTGCAGTAMAGAAATTTTTCCTAATGTCCAATCTAAACCTCCCCTGGCGCAACTTGAGGCCATTTCCTCTCGTCCTATCGCTAGTTGCTTGGCAGAAGAGACCAACACCCACCTTGCTGCAACCTCCTTTCAGGTAGTTGTAGAGCACGATAAGGTCTCCTCTCAGCCTCCTCTTCTCCAGACTAAACAGTCCCAGTTTATAATCACATTTCTTAAATTTATCCATCTCAATCTTAAATTTTTCAGGTTTTCTTGCCCTAGCTATTCCTGTTAAAAGGCTCTTCAGAATCTCACTCCTCCAATGATTACAAGCCATTTACTACTGTTGCAGATGGAGTAAGAGAGAGAGATGCACTTCACTCATAAGAGGGAAGCAGCAATATGTTTATTGATGAAAGACAGTGATTTAACAAAGTTTGACAGTAAATGCGACAGTGAGTTAACAAGATTCGATGGCAAGGTACACTTGATTATTTACTGCATGGAGGACAGGGTCAGACAAAACTGTCAGGGACACCCTCCCGTTGAGCCATGAGGTTCAGAAAGGACCCCCCTGCTCTCTAAACTCCTTCTCAGAGAGGAGTCTAGGTGCGGCTGGATCCAGTCCTAGTCCCAGACTTGGTCAACAGTTTATGTCTAAAGGATTATATATGCACAATCAATCCTTTATATCGCTTAGTTAYGATTTCCAAGTTTAGTATGCTATTAGTCACTTACCGAGGATCTGTTGCGGCAAGGAATCTCTCAACCTCGAGGAGTAACCCTGAGAGGCGTCCCTACTCAAGGGGAGATCCTGGCGTGCAGCCTGCTGCCGAGCAGGAGAGCTCAAAGGGCTCTTGGGCTGCCCACTATTTATGGGGGTAAGATGATTGACTCATATTTACAAAACGACTGCAGACGTTAGTTTCTTCCAAATTTGGCTGGAGTCACACATTGATCAGCACTGTGGTTAGATGAATGCATCGCCTATTGTGTTGTTATCCGCGTCCATCAGATGCATCCATCACAGTCGCCACAGGTGGTTATCGCTTGAGCAGGGTTAGGGAAAAAGTCAGGTCAGGGGCAGGGGGAGCACACCGTCACAACTACCCACTGAAAATTGAACAACATGCCCTTTGTCCTAATATATACTAGACTGACAAACTAGGGCATTTAATCTGTATTTAACTATTTTAGACAAAAGTAATTTGTATTGATTAACCCTTCTTTGTCATTAAACTCAATGATTCACTATTTTTATTACACTGTGGTTTCTTTGTAACTGAAAGTAAAATACAGAAACACGGGTATACACAGATGATACGGTGCTTAGTAAGCCTTGTTAAAATAAAACATGGTGTCAAGTCATATTCTAGCCAGTGCCTTTTGCCTCACTTTCATTATTGTTTGTGTTCAAACCTGAGGCTTTCAAAGTCAGTGTGTATTTTCAGTGAAGTTTTGCTCTGGTTGCTTGAAAATGAAACACAAGATCAGGCAAGTATATTAGCAAGAAGCAAGGAGAACCTGACAACAGAACAAATCCTCTTACCCTTCAAGTGCTATGCGGTTCCCATGGAAAACTTAAAATTGCCTGTGTGAGAGAGCTGCAAATATCTCATTTGATGGCCTTATTTTATTTTATCTTACTTTATTTTCTGGTAGGAGTATGGGATAGTAAATAGCATCAAAGAAAGATATTCAAAAGGTGTTAAATCAGTTAACAGACATGCTTAGTCTTTGATCTTCCAGGTGCTTTTAGGAAGAATTCACCCAGCTTGAAACTGTTCTTGACAGCTGTGTTTCTCAGGGGCCTTTCAGGAGCTGCAAGTGAAATGAATTGTGGCCCACTTCCTGAAGGAAGATAATTTTCCATCCTACATCCTACCTGCTCCCTGTCTGCATTGGAGAATGCCTTCTGGAATACAAAACAGTCAAAAGTAGATCTGGCATTTTAGCTGCCATCTTTCCTGGGGGTACTTAGGCAGAGACAAGGAGCAGACGGTAGTCAGTGCAATAGTTTGAGGTGTACCTGGCAGCAGGAGAGCTCTGGATGCTGTAAACAGCGTAGTTCCAACTGTATTGTTCATAAATAGAAAACCTGGTGGTGTGGTCATTGTAAATCATGGCAAAGTGAAAGAAGACATGTGGGTTGCCTACCCTCAAAGGCTGGTCAACGGTGAGCTGGAACATCATGAATGTTTAATGCCCCATGGAAACCATTCTATTTCCCTTGTTCATCTCCTGAAACATAGCCAACCATTTACATTTTGGGTATTCAAAATGTTGGAGATGTCCCCCCAAAAATACTGAGTTTATGTGTTCTACGTGATTGTGGTATTCGGCTCCAAATTCTTTATGAAAATTTGAGGTTCACATATTCTGGATTAAACACTTCCAGATCAACCAAAGGTCTTTTATTTACAGTTGTCACTACGGGCTTTCCTTTCCATGGTAACATACTTCTGGTTTTGTTGCTTTTCTTATCTAGATGCTTTCGTTGGAGGGATCATTGGCCTCATTTTTGCTTATATTTGCTACAGACAACACTACCCTCCTTTGGGTAATACAGCTTGTCATAAATCCTACGTCAGCCTGCTAGATCAGAACTCTGTGAAGAAAGAAGAGAGACCTACAGCAGATAATGCTACTGGCCTGCCTCTAGAGGGAATAACTGAAGGTCCTGTATGACTTCAAGAAATGTGCAGAATGAACTTTTAGCCTTCTCGCATTTCCTCCAAACTAGTCTCTTAACACAGTGTTTCTTACTGTACGTGTTTTTTCTTTTGTTTCTTTCCTTTTTATAAAGAAAAATGAAATATTTTATTTTTAATGCCATCATGTCATCATACTTTTAAAGTTAAATTTTCAGTTCACATTGACTTACTGTTTTCAGTCTACAGCAAACAGATAGGCTACTTGAGGGAAGGGGAAAGAACATTAATAAAAACAATCCCATGTGGAGAATGGTTAAGAGAGTAATTTTAAGAAGATGTGGTTGAGGATATAGTAGATCTGGAAACAGATTTTCTGAAGTACTGAGTGTCTCCTAGAAAGTTCTGGTCATCTTCAGCACTCATTGATTTTGATGGGTGATGAGTACACACAGCACTTTTCATCAGATGTTCAGCATCTGTTCTGGCCAGCCATTTCTTTATATAATTTGATAAGTTGGGCATCATCCTTACGTTTATCTTGTTACCTTCTAACCTAAAAATCTCCACATGCTGGTAGAACTTCATATTGTCAAGTTTTGACAAGGTCATTCTGAGCTACTAATGATCAAGCAACTGAAAGGTAAGAGCCAAGCCTTGTGCATTAGTAGTTCCACAGGATGATGCTGACATTCAAGAAGTTCCACACTGTTAAAATTATCAGCTTGCAATAACATATATGTTCACAAGATGGATTAGAAACTTGGTATTACATCATTAGCAATTTTTTGAGAGCTCTTGCAGTAATTACCGTCAAAACAAAATGAAAGAAAAGAACACCCGTGACATTCAACAAGCTGAAGTCTTTAAAACAAATTTTAAAAAATCCTAAAACTCTGAGGATAGAGAAACACAATGTTTTCTGTGAATCTCGGTATGCCATGTTCATTCTTGTGTAGTGACTCACTGCAGCGTTGGTGATCTAAAGAAATGCAAAGATTTTCATTTGTGACTTTGGACGTACAACCATGAATGCTTGTGGTGGTCTCCAGCACTGTAACATATCCAGAGGAATGCTGGAGACRGTTTTCCGCTAGACCCATTCCACATTTTCAGCTCATCATGTTCTTGAGCATGGTGTTTGCGAAGGTTGGCTTGGTACCTGAATTGAAACTCACCTGAATCAAAACACTGTTGGTATGGAGAAGATTACTAAGTGTATGACCTTAGTTAATTTATTATTGGTAGGATCCTGTTTTGTTATGTATGCGCTATGCAGTATACATCCCATTCCTGTGAAATGATGTACCTTTGGATGGCAGAATGTCAGATTCCAGAATTTTTTTTCTTAGATATCCCGTGAAAATGCAGGCAAATGTTCCAGACCACATCTTGGCAGTTGAACATTTCGTAGCCGGAGCTGCTGGTTAAAGCGATCAAGATAACGTTGATCAACGACCATTATTACGGTGCTTTAGACTGGAGGAGACTGCTGCCATAATTATAATTTCTGTGTTCCTGTTGGAATATGTATTGGCCTTGTAGGCATTTTGTGATTCAAACAGCTCAATGTCTTTATGTAAGGCTTGTCATTTACTTTTCTCAAAGGTAAGCTTTGTAGATTTTTTGAGAAGAGCTACTTCCTGATTGGCAACACTTGAATTTTTACAGAAAGCAAGTAAATTAGAATCCCTTTAAAAATAAATGTAATAATTGTGTACAGGAGGATGCAACCGTATATATAAACTTACATGATATTTGGAAATAACTATAAATAGGAAATGACATTAAGAAACAGAATGTAATAGGCATGAACCCAGGAGGGTTCTGTAGAAATTAGGCGTGACCTACTTGTAAAACTGATACCAATTTGACTGCGTCAGTTAGAGGTAGGATTTTTTTACTGACAGTTACGTTATTCTGAGCTCTAGAATAGAGACAGTGACCCAAACATAACTGTTTTTGCTGGTGTGTAATATGCTAGTTCACAAAACTAGCATCAGCAAAGCAAAATTAGTCTGGCATTGCATTTGCACTGGATTTGGCAGAACAGTTCTCTGGTGCAACAGGTCTTATTCTAGAAATTCACACAGTTTAGTGGAGGTTTGATCTTCTATAAAGTTTTTAAACCATCCTACAGAATTCTGTAACAGGGATATCATTTTCTATTACTTCATATGGGAGGATTAATGAAAGCCCTAGAGTAAGGGTATCATGTCTTTACATTGTATAGGGCTTAGCCATTAGCTTTTTCTTTCAGCAGGAACCCTAGTCTTCCAGGTTATATGCAAATGTTAAAAAAAAAAAATCTTAAATCAAAATCAGAAGTTTAATACTGATGCGTAGAGCATTTTGCATGTTTTTATATAGATCTGGCTTATTCTCAAAAATGAGTGGGGCCTCCTAACTGTGCTGTACACGTTCCCAGTATTTTAATGGCTTTTGATACAAACAAGCTGTATTCTTTGGGATGGGGAAAGCTTATACAGCCCTCAAATGAGTAGTGGCTGTTGAAAGATTGGACTATGAAGTGTAATGCAGCATAAATACTTACATTGCAAGAGTAATCGGTGAACTTTGCAAAGCAGTAAAGAATAACATATTTTAATGGGAATAATTAAATTGAAAGTCATAAAATAGACAATGTAAAAGCTTTGATTAAAATGTAATTAAAATTATGAAAGACTTAATGAAGTGAAACTTGTGGAGGCATCTGTAGGCGCTGTAATTACCAGTGCAAAGTCAGTGTAGGGAAGGCATTTTTGTGGATCAATGTATTTTAATCTCATGCTTTCTCAATGTGAAGGAAATGTAATGTTGTAATGCACCAATAAAACAACACATGAATGTGGGTTTGTACATCAGTGTGTTATCATTTTTTTGAGAGGAATAAAAGTTACCCAGTTAGTTTCATTAATAAACCACATGGAGTATTACAAAAAACCAAGCCCTAATGTGACTGCATTATTGACAAACAACAACAGTTCCAAAAGTCGTTACTGATACCACTAAAATGGAACAGCCTTCCTCCTTTAACCAAAATATGCTATCCAACTTTCATCCAAGAAAATGTACAGTGTAGGTCTGCAAGGTTGAAATTTTGAAATATTCAACCAGCTAAACTGCAACAGGTCCCTTTCATCTGTCAAGTTCCATATCTCAGATAATACTAGGAGTGCCACAGTAACAAATGTGATTAGACTAGAAAAGAATTAAAAAATCTAATAGAACATAGCGGAAATATCCTGAAACCAAGAGAAGCATGAGATTGCGAACCAGTCAGCAAAATGTCCCCGTAGTGAATGCATACCTCAGGCAATGTGTTAGGAATAGAGCTGGGGCGTTTATGCTGATTCATTCTCAGATTTTGTTGTGTGCAATTTACTCTGATTTGGCCCTCTATTCTTTCCCCGTGCATACAGCAAGTTCTTTCTATTTAATATGAAAAAAAAGAACCTCATTTTCCTTCTTTTTTCCCGTAACTAAACTATACTGTACTATGGATTAAAAAAAAAAAAAAAAAAAGCCTTATTTTTATTTTATGGTACTAAAATTCCATTGACTTCAGTGGAACTGCTCTGGATCACTAAGCACATCACATCCAGTAGGTGGAATAAAGCCTTCACAGAGTTTTTGCTCACACTTTTTATGTTTCTAGGAGTATAATTAGCAAAATACTGCAACTAATTTGTCTGCAATTGTGTTTTCTTGTGATAACATATATCTCTCCCGAGTTAGAAAACTGTTGGGTTGCTCTGACCTGACGGAAGGGGAAAAGTCATGAACACAGCAGCATCAGGATGATGGGAGTGAAAAGGTCAGACACGTGTTTCTGTTGCTTTTGATGTTCAGAATGTGTTCAGAATTGCCACAGGCAATAGGTAACAATGATTATAAAATTTCTGTATTACCTGCTCACCAGTGTTACTGCTTACAGTAGTGCTGTGCCGGCTGGGACAAATACAGTACGGGTCCTGTATTGAAGAGTTACGCTATGTTTATATTAATTCATGGAAAGAAATCAGAAATTCTGCTCTTCGTTACAGCAGTGTAAACACTGCTGTATTGCATGGAGTTACTTCACAATAATACTCTTCTTATCGAAGAAAAATTTGAGATTTTGGTCTTCTGTCACTGTCATCTTGCTTCCAGTAAACTCTCATCAACTTAAATGTGAAAAGGAGAGCCTGTAGTTCCTTTCCAGACATATCTGTTACACTGCAGTAGTCATCCTGTTGTGGGTGTGCTCTAAACAAAAAGTAAAGTGTCAGGGCTTGTGTGCCCTAAACATTTGTCTTGGGAGGGAYGGTCTAGAGAGTCACAGTTACCATTTCAATAGGGCAGGAGAAAATCAGCCACACTGAAATATCATTGCTTCACCGGCGGGGTCCATCTGTATAACGGAGAATAGAGAGGTTTAAAAGCTGCATGAATGTTCTTGATCCTATACACCCTCATAACAGATAATTTCTTTCTTGCAAGAGAAAATGCTAAACACTTGTTAGTTTTCTCCAGAATTCTCATTGACCAAAGAGTCTAAGCGTCGTGTCCAGATGTTACAGTGTTTTTCTCTAWTTTTTTTCTCAATTCTCTTAGAAAGGCAATTATACATATAGGCAGCTCCCTTTATTAAGAACACTTTGAAAAATTCAGAACAGTATAAATGAAATTAAAAAATTAAGCATATAAATCAAAATTAACAAAATTTGCAAAATTCAGTTTTACGCAGAGAAAGCAAAAGTATTTCATGTTGAGCAAATGTTATTTGTAACTATGCATTCAGTAGGATTGGTAATCTTTAGGTAATGCTGTAAAATAAAATTCAAGGCCATGCTAATATGCTTTAAGTCCAAAAAGAACAAAATTATAAAAATAAACAACAGGATAGCTAGTGGATTAGACGCAATGTAAAGAGCAGTTAAAAATAGTTCCAAATTAGTTAACTGAATTGATTCTATTTTAAATACAAAATTAAAGCATCTACCAGGGTTTTATTCCCACAGTTTAAAGTGTATCTTGAAATTGCTAAGCAGGACCATATTGTTGAACAGTTAGGATTAACACCTACAGGCATAACCTGTAGGCATCTTCCATATTACTCTTTCCCATCTTTACAAGGTATATGATCTCATCTACTATCTCAGAGTACACTCCATACTCGCCTGGTAAGCAGAATTTCTACGTTGCTCTCCTAAGAGGCTAAAACTAAATTAGAATTTTCCAGTAGGATACACCCAGTTTCATACAGTTTATTATATAGAGAACTCCTGTTCTACAGGTGTGCAAATCATTCCCTGCTCAGGAACATGCTCTGAACAGAGAGAAGACATCATTTTGCCATTAAGGTAAAACTTGCTCAACGTGTATAATATGTATAAAATTAAAATGACAAGACTGCGTGGATAATTCCTGATCCACTGCACTGAACTGGCTCAGTGCACTGCACTGGCTCAGGGGCTGGTGCCACCAGCAGAATTTTGGCTTTTTTGATCACGGGGAGGTTTACACGGCACYGGGCCTGCTGGCGACAGATGGAGGTCAGCTGTCTCACAGGGGGAAAAGGATTCTGGCTCAGGAGCTGGTGGGGCGCATCGAGAGGGCTTTAAACTAGGTTYGCAGGGGGAAGGGGATAAAGCCAGGCTCACGAGAGACGAGCCTAGGGGTGGCATGCCACTGTTGGGGGCAAAATCGATAGCCCAGCTCAAGTGCATCTACACCAATGCACGCAGCA
>JAYKAV010002552.1:933059-978228 GCA_035582835.1 Phoebastria nigripes | reverse complement strand
AAAAGACGTGTAGATGAGGCGCTTAGGGACATGGTTTAGTGGGGCTTGGTGGTGTTGGGTTGATGGTTGGACTTGATGATCTTAGAGGTCTTTAAAAAAATAAAAATAAAAAAAAAAGAACTGAGATTCCTTTTACAGATGCCTGGCACTTTGGCTGAGATGTACAGGATTTTTGCTAAAACTTGCAGAGATAGCCAAGAAATCGTAATTCAGACCATTCAGGCCAGATTTGGATCATGTTTAAACCCAGATAACTATACTAAAGGCATCTGAGCTGCAATAGATGGACGCTGAAGTTACAGAAGTAAAGATCTGCCCATTATTATTTTGCTGCCAGCTTCTGAGAAAACTTTCCAAAGGGAAAACCAAGAGGCATTTGGGGGTAGCCCGCATTATGCAACCTGTGTAGCAAGGTATGAACGGGGCATGAAATGGAAAATCCTCGCTCAGTGCTTTGACTTGATAAAAACAACACAGCGATGCATTCGACCAGTTCATGGGTATTGCAGAATGTCAAGCATGAAACACAATTCAGCCAGCTCTGTAAACCTTAAACCTTTGGACTGAGTTTTTCTGTTAGTTCGCCAAAAAAGCTCTTAATTTCACTGGCAGCTTTACAGCTGTCATCTGTTATTCTGCTGACTTACTTGAATTTAACACTTGATACGAAGACTCAATTCACATGGTCTGAAACATGTTTATTTCCAGGAGTAGATGGGGCTGGGCACAAGGAGGCTCTGTTTTTTATTCCAATGTTTATATACGGTTTGCTTTTATTTGGCCTCTTGTTCACAGGTATAACTGGGCTTTTTAATTACCCCCCATGTCCTCTGAGCTCCTTCAGGTCCCTTCTTGTTCTTTTCATCTCCAGAGCAGCTACTCTACTGATGAAAGGAATGGGAAAAGAACTGTCTGCTGACATCTACAGATACCTTCTCCTGGATGGTGTCTGTCTCCCTCCTCTTCCTCTTCCATCCTCCCTATGTTAGAGGACTTTAAAAGTGGTCTTCTCTGTTGTTTTGCTGTCTATTCTCTTGTTTCTGTTTGAAAACTGCCTTTTTTTGAAGTCACAGCTTTAGTCAGCTTGATATACGCAACAGACACCCCTCCTGTAGGGCGCTGATTTAATTCAGAGACTGGAATGGTTTGACCTAACATTTGCAACTCTGTTACTTCCACACTCAGGAAAAGCAGCCAGCAGTTACTTTAGGATCAACTGTTTGGGTTAACGTTCACTCTCGGATGTAAGTGAAATAAATAGACTGACACTAAGGGATCTGCACATGTAGATCAACGCCAGTGAAATAGCTCACAGGATCACAAACACTGCAACTTGAAAGAGTCACTGCCTTCCCTGCCCCTCCTGGGTTAAACAATGCAGCGCTGTTCCCCAGGCACCCAGCATGCAGAATGGAAATGTCTGCCCAAGCCACATGAAACACATTCCAGACCTGCTCTGTGAGTAGGAAAACAAAGTCTCTCTCCCTCGCCAGCCCCTGCTGCCGCTGCCCTAAGCAAGCCTGTATGAGGCAACACTGTTTAGATCTGCACATCGGAAAATCTCAGGGATGGAAAAATCTGGAATGCTTGYACTTCATATGGATAACAAATGGAGAAATCGAGGCCTCTGAGTAGCAGTAGTCATACTGGGGCTAAACATAAATTAGTAATGGGAAACCACTGAAATAAAATAGCTTGGAATATTAAGAATTAAATACGTATAATAACCTGTCCCAGCTTAATGCCTTACACAGACACTTATCCCAGAGTGGGAGCTTTTGTATTTGGGGTTAACAGAAGCATCAATATCTATAAGCTTCCAAGTCTAATTAATGCACTTATATATTACAAGCAACATTTACCCACAACACAGAATACAACTCTTAAGGGACTAGATATCATTACAGAATTGCCCAACTGAATCAGAACAGGCTCTGACAGGAGGACTCAGGTTGCCATTGTCTGATACACAAAACCTCTCACCCTTAAGCCACAGGGCACTTTTAAGAAGTGGCTTTTACAATTCTTAGTATTGCAGTGAGAAAGGGTAATAAGTAAAGAGAAGTGTCCAAATGCACTTTTGCTCTCAAGTTCAAGGGAATCCTTATGCTGATCTGCAGCTGGAGCAGAAGCAGATTCCTGCTCTTCACATTTTTGATGTTACAGCTTGAGCAAACGCACGTCTGGTCTGTGAGATGCTACRAGTGACTGGTGAGTGCACTTCTACGAGTGTGGTTCGGAGACAATGATTCAGGAAAATGCTCGCTTCCTCCATGATGCCTTCAGAAGGCAGCCTACCAACACAGTTACACTTACAGCAGGTTGATGTTTCACTTTTAAGAACCTTCTGAGATACAAAAAGCTTAGTCTCTCCTGTCATCAAACATCCTCCGCCTGGCACAAGTATCAGTTTATCATCTGTTTAAGACAGCATGAATCCTGATGTGGCTACTTCAAGAAGAGACAGAGCATACCTAATAAAGCTGCTCTTCTTCAGACCACCATCTAATGAAACTACGTTAGCATTATTCTGTGAAATACAAAAGCTTTGTAAAATAATTTGTTCCAATTCTCCTTATTCCGCATTTCCAGCACTGTGACGCTACCACCGTTAGAAGCCTATTTCTACCCTCCAGCTTTCTTGTCACTGCAGCAGAATGGAAACAATCWGTGAAATAAAGATGACACTAATCTGCCATCATGGGAACCATTGGTATGAGAACCATAGCTAAGGGCAATTTTGCCACTGTTCTAGTTAGCATCACTCTCTCAAGGTGACTTTCTGACACCAGGCAGAAGATTAAGAGTGAAGAGATGCTAATTAAGATACATGCCCATTACCTAATTCCTGGAAGAGATCTAAACAAGGGAATGTTTGATTTTTTAGTCCCAACAGCCTTGCTCATTGCCCCTTGCTGGACACACCGAGTAGGTGACTCTCACTGAAGGCTCCCGGGAGTCATGTTATTGTTAAAATTCTCCTTGAGCTTTGTATTCAATTCCTTGTATCAGGGTCATTAGGAGAAAGGAGTCCCCACTTTATTTAGGGCAATGTTTACAAATGATTTATTGTTACTCAACAGACTGCTGAATAACTATCATCTCCTTTATCAGACAGGCTGAATATACAATACTATTGTATTGGTCTGTATTCTGTGCACATCATTTCTTATCAGCATAACAGAACATTTGTGTATACAAAACTGCATTTCATCTTCATTTCCAGTCCAACGGATTGAAGCCACAATAAAAGATTCAGATGCGAGTTCTTATTGAATCCAATATAACACTGTAAAAAAGGAAGGGGAAAAGAACATTATGGCAATGTTACAATGTCACTCTAATCTAAGAGGTGTAAGTCTGTCTGTGGAGTGAATGTGCTGTAATTCACATCTGCAGCATTGTCTGACAAAGATAAAGCAACTTAAAACATCCTCTGTATCAGTGAGTGTGAAAAAGACTGGAGCTGGCCTCTTCAAACAAATAATTTCATGAAACAAAAGGCTAGAAATCACATTTCCAAGGCTTGTTTGGAAAACAGGAATTCCATTTCAGAAGCATGTAATGGGCTAGGAAATAGTTTTAATTCCATATATTAATAAAACTAAGAATTTTAGTAATATTTTAATGGAAAAAGCTTACGATCTCTCCATACAGCTCAGTGTATAAAGCCCTCTGCCAGCATATGGAGAGAATGATTTCCACCCTTGCTCTTTTGAGGCTTCCAACCCACTCATGTCAAGCAAATGCCCATAGTAACAGGGTTATTCTCAAATGGGCGATTTGTTCCTTCATAATTTGACCATCAATTCTATCCTGGGCTGAGAAACCTCCCCCAAAATGTCAGTGCAGTTATCCTGTTTCTGTGAATTGTTTTGATGGGAAATAGTTCCATTTTCATTTTTGACCAATTTATTTTTAGCATCAGCTAGAGTCCCCTCTTTTTTAATACTAAAAGAAAACCCCTGTGCTACTAACCCCCAGAGAGGCGAGCACAGCTGACCTGAGTATGCAGTTCAGGCTAATGGAGAACAAGCACAATCATCACAGACAAAGCCAGCCTCCTGCAGCAACATTTTAAGAGCTGGCAAGCTCAGGGAAAGGACAGGGCACTGGCCTGTGGTGCAAGAAGAGGTGCTATAGGAACTCGTGATTAGTAAGTGGATTTATGTTTTCCATGAAGAGATGAAAACAGCTTCTATTCTATCTGGGAATTTCCAAGGTAAATGGAAATAAATTAGTTGTGAGTGCATTTCAGCTGGGAGTTTGCAAAGTTTAAAGACTGCATGGTTTAATGCAGTGAAATTGTAGAACAGCTTCTTGTTATGGGTAAAGGCGGGCAGAAGAATTGACCTTGTTTCTTGATGGCCCTTAATTTGTGGAAGGTATCTGCAGCAGGGAGAATTGGAGCTGATCACCTAGTGAACTTTTTCAGCTTCATATTTTTTTCCTAACTCTTAATAAATGGAGAAGCACCAGGATTTGTGTTCTTAAGCATATTCCTATCTGCTGTTAAATAAAGCCTGGCTTCTAACTTGAAGTGTACTGGTTTATAATCAATCAAGACTGTTAATCTCTTTCAGCTTTACTTTTATGGAACAATTATTCTGAAGAAGTCAAGTAGTTTTCTGAACATGTATCTATTTAATGCTTATAGTAGTTTCTAAGGAGTTATACAGAACTGTTAGGCAAGTAAGTACATATTTTGCCATTATGCTGTCCTTGCTAAAAATAAGAGGGAAACTTATGTTACTTCTACTACTATCTTCCTGTAAAACTACAGTCATGACAGGATGGTTTATTGAGTTTAATGGCACTGGTAATGGCTATAAAATAAGAAGCATTTATAGTGTAGTTTAATGCAGCTATGAAGGAAGATTCTTATAAGTTAAATTCTAGAAAGACTGCCTCGTTATGTTGTGATAATCCACTAAATAACTAGAGTCACTGCCGTAATTAGTACTAATATTCAAAATCGTACGAGAGGTGTAACATCCTCAGAACCTAGTGAAGTAAATCATACTTTAAGGACTGTAAGCTTGCTTTTTCCTCTGCTAAATCTTTGCTGGCAGCATTGCTGACATTCACCTAGGTACATCAAGATTGTGAAGAATTTGTTTAAACACCAGAACTAACAGGTGCAACACAATCTAAAACAATCCTGTGACCTGAATTTCAATGGTTTTGCTAGGAGAGACTGGGACAAAAATACATCTTCTTGTCAGCTGAACTTGACTAAAAGCTTCTCTGTCACTTCCCCATCATGCTGAATTTTCACTTAGTTTGAAAGGAGGGCAAGAGGGATAATTTACTCTTCTCAGTATGTTAAAGGAATAAAGGTTAGGTTCAAAGGGGGAAGCTAATCATACAACGTTCAGGTAAGTAGAGAAAGATTCACAGATATTTTTCTTGCCCTGCCCTCGGTGTGCTGTGTATCAGCGCAACTGCTATTTTATGGTCCAGCGATATGCTTTCATAAAACACACCACGTCTATCTTCAGGCTAAATTGCGTGTTTATGTTTTGGGTCATTTCTAAATGCTTACATTAACGTTCCCACTAAGTTTTGTAAGCTAATGCTACTACACAGGAAAAAATGCCTAGAAGCTGAGTTCTTAGGTGTGAGGTTTTTTAAATGGGCTCTCGGTATCTTTTCTGTGCGGTGATTGCTCATGATTATTAGTGATTCCCAAAGGTGATTATTTAAGAAACTGAGATTCTCCTGCAAAGCACTGGCTCTTAGTATTTCAGTTAAGCGATGGTTTCTTTTTTGCTTTCAGCAGTGCCGGATACACAGCTGAGCAGTTCAGATTTTATTCAGAGAAACTGGAACTGGCTCATATAAGTGGGCTCTGAGCCAGGCTCCACCTAACACTGGGTCTTTAAATGAGGCTTAGTGGCTCTGGGCTTTCTCTATAGTCAACAGACCATTCAGTACTTAGACTCCTCCAGAGGAGGTTTTAAACCTCCAACTGCAAGTGAATCCCTGCCTCTGTTTAGGACAAATACAGGCATCTGTCTATGCACTTGATAAGGAAAAGTTTATACTAAAATTGATGTCATTACTGGTCATTGAGCAATAGAACTTCCTTTGATCACTGCTGAAATCAATGGAGGACAAATATAGTTGGGGAATACTAGCATTATACTGTGCATTATTTTCTATAAATTCGTCTGTGATAAGGCGAGCTGGCAGGCATGCTTATGCTCTTAAACAAGTCATTATAAACTCAAATTAGTCCTTTACATGAGATAAACCTCCCTGAAATCTAAAAGTGGGTCAGTCATACTGTTCCATTTCAACATATCTTAATATCAATTCTTCACACTGATACTCGAGCTCTGATACAATCTTTCACTCTTTCCTGCTACACAGCGAATGCAGACAGTGGGATGGATAGTTGTCTGGGGTACACATGGGTTGAATCACTTCTAATCACCTATAAAGGTTTTTTTTTTATTATTTTTTTATTCCCGTTAGCATCCAATGAAGGACATGAAAGGACTTAAGGGATAAAAGTAGCTCTCATCTCTCCTTTTGCTCTTCTGCCTGTAAACTCCACTGGGCAGGAGTTGTTTTCCCCTTCTTCCTTTGTTCAGTGCTTGTTACAACGAAGGTCTTTGAAGCTACAGAAGCAAGTT
Source organism: Phoebastria nigripes (assembly GCA_035582835.1). Taxonomy (NCBI): domain Eukaryota; kingdom Metazoa; phylum Chordata; class Aves; order Procellariiformes; family Diomedeidae; genus Phoebastria; species Phoebastria nigripes. The sequence continues at coordinate 971,587 of JAYKAV010002552.1, read as the reverse complement.
GCCATCTTGGTACTCTGAGGTCCCCCCCCGGCTCTGTAATATCTGAGCCTCACCTCTTCATCTGCAGCAGTGTAACTGCCGAAGCAAAAGAATCTCGCCAGTTAACCCTTTCCAGGGTCACAGTAACCAGATGTCAGAATGCTCATTAGAAATTGAATATTACAAGTTATTGACTTGCAGGGTTTTGTTCAAGGAAATGTAAACCCTATTTGATATGAGAGGGTTTGTGGTTTTAGACAACAATTCTTTTTAGAGGCCACGCTTACCATCACCAAAGCTTGTTCACTGCTTAAGTCTGACAGAAATAATTTCTCATGTTTAGGGCTGTTCATCCCCACAGAAGTGGTGTCCTAGGAAGAAGTGAATAGATGACACTTTTTTTTTTTTCTATTTCTTTATGGTTAAATGAGTCTAGTGAAAACGCCTTCCTCCTTCACATGGTGTGTTCCTAAGGAAGATGTGCATGTTGTACTGGATGCACAGCAATATTTCAGACAATATTTAGAGTTACATCAATACCATCAACTTAAAGAAGAACCACCAAATTTATTGGCACTGAGTATAATAGCACCCTGTTATTCTACAGCAAAAGCCTGAAAGACCAGCACTCTGACTCGCCTCCCTTCCAGAGGTACCACTTCAATGTCCGGTGTTTCTTGCTGGAGGCCCATTTGCTGTGTTGTCTCATGCATATCCCTTCCCACACGTTGAATATAATATTTGCTATATGATCATCTTTTCTAAGAATATGTATTTCTGCTACCCTTTTCCTGAAGCTTCAGCACGCATTTGATGCTGCTGGTGCTGACAGCTATTAACTCCAAAAAAAAAAAAACCAACCAAAGAAAAAAAAAACCTCACTTTTCAAGTCTGTAGCTGCTGTCCATGGTCAAACTTGCCTCCAGTATGGGAGAATGCAGTTGAGGTGCCCCTTCCAGAACTTCCCCAGGGTGGGTTTCAGTGTGTCTTTCTTGGTAGCCTCGCTAGTAACTGCTTGAACAGGGCAAATGAATGTGAAGAGTAAACTTAAAGACATTCTAACACCACCGCAACAATCAAAATTACACTGCAGTCTTCGAAAGCTGTGAAGGTTGTATGAGCCCTGTATTTATATAGGCTATAAGTCTGGAATAGTTCAAGTCATTAAGTATTAATGCCTAGTTCTAGTTAGAATCATCCAAATTTTTATTAAACGCTAGGTATTAAATAAACCTTTATTTCATGTACTTAAAATCAAGTAGGTTAATTATTGATCATACATATTACTATGCTTTTCTCTTCCTTAGGTTTTGTGCTAAGTGAAAATCTGATTAGAATTTGGACATGAAACATAGGGTTACTCCCTGCTTTGTTTGGTGGTCTGTTTTATTCACGGGCAGTGGTTTTTTTCACCTTTTCTTACTATTTTATTGGACAGCTGAGGGCTTTTCATTGTTAAATGACTCTGTGCCGTCACCTTACTGTTACCTAAGTGTGCCTGGCTTCAGAGTCACTCCTTATTTTATTGAAATGGGATCACAGCAGAGAATAGAGCTAGAGGAACAAAGTCAGCAGCTGACTGAGATGCTTTGAGCTGAGTATTTTGCTTTTGTGCAGGCAGAAAGCAGTGGCTGCCTTCATTTTGGCTGCCTTATCTTCATTGCTAAGCAGAAAAGGGAGATTCAGGCAATCTTTCAAGGCAAAGGTTCTATCTTTTTGAAAGTTTGAGCTGGGGAATGGCTGATGTGAGCCCCAGGGGCTTCCTCAATGAAGGGCTATTCTATCCCTTGTGCGAGGGCATGCCCCGACGGCCTCTCCCTGAAGCAGTTGGAGATTAATACCATTCACCTGATGGGGCATAGACAATTTGTTCTGGATACAGCTAGGAATGTAGTAGAAATGGTTTGCCTCAACTCTTGTTCATTCCAATTCTTGTGACTCGTGCGACTGTAACGTGGAAGGAGGTCTGGTTTTCCTTCTAAATCTCAGTGACCATACTTCACTTGCCAAGTAGTTGTTTGTCATAGGCACTCTATGGTTATATGCAGTCCCTCATTTCTGTTTTAATGAGGGAAACCATGGAGTATGGAAAAGAGCTATATGCTGTGCACTGTAAACCTTGAGCCTGAGACTACTAAACAGATGTTCCTTCTCAGGAGAAAAAGGAACAAAGGCAACTTGCACTTGAGCATGCATGCTATACAAGAAATAACTGGAAACACTTCCATTTCCTCCACAGCAATCGCTACTGACCTACTGCATTTCTGTATGGTCCAAATGAATGTCAGCTAATTGTTTTACAACTTAGCAAATCAGGAAATTTGTTACCTGTGAATGAAGGAGAAGATTGCTTTGCCACGAGACTACAATGAACTCCAGAGGCTACTTGCRTGGATTTGTCAGTTCCATAGGCTGTGTTTTAAATGTAAGACTAAATTAAATTGTTCCACTTAGCATTGCAAATTACCTGTGAAATCCACAGCAATGTGGCTTTGTGCATGAAGATGAAATACTGCAAGCATTAGCGACCCATATAAGAGATTACCAGGGTCTCAGCTGGGGTGGCATCCCCTGGGTGGGTATCCATGGAGTGCACATTCAGTACGTGGGTGAAGGACAGCGGTGACAGCATGATTAGCCACCAGCATTATTAAACAAAGTCCTGCTGTGAATGGAAGCCTGTGAGACAATGTTTTATCAACATGGTGTGTGTGGCTGGGAAGCAGGTGTCTTCCCTGGGATACTAGCTGGGCATTTAGGAAGGTATCCCTCTTCCCATGGGAAAGCTTCTATAATTTTCCTTACATGTAATAGTGATTAAAGACCCACTCTACCTTGATATAAGCAGGAAGGACTGCAGAGATATTTTTCCCTGCCTCTGGCCTTGATCCAAATTAATTCATTAATTTAAGTCACTTTTGGAGAACACCTTTAATTTTTCAGGCTTCATGCCTCCTAGTAGAAAAATGTCTCAAAACTGTTTTATTGATATATTTGGGATCTTCTCCTTTGTGTGTGTTCCAGGACAAGAACATCTGGAAAGCTGCAGACAATGACACTAATAAATTATCCTGCAAACTTTTTCAAACCCTCAAACCATGCAGTCTGAATTTGGGTCACTCATTTGCAAATGAATCTGTCTATCCTTGGTTAGATAGAGGTACTGTATGACTCCCTGGCAACTAGCTGCAGGCCATTTAGGATATGGTTAAGCTGGCTTCTTTTTGTGTCTCTAGCTGTTGGCCAAAATTAAAATTGGAGCAGTGTGTAAAGTGCAGTAGTGTTATACAATGYGACTGCAGCAAGAGATCAGACCCTGGGCCTTTAAAATATTTGGCAAAGTCTGAAATGGAGAGAAAATACAAAAGCAACAAGGCAGGGCAGTGTGGACTACCCGTCAGAGTACATCTGCACTAGGAAAGTGGTGGTTTCCTTTGAAACCCCAGTCTAATTTTCTAGAAATAGCCTTAAATGTACATGTTTTGCTCATGTAAAAATAAAAACACATACAGGAAAAAAAAAAAAAAGCTGTGAGGATTACTTCCATCATGCATTAGATGAAAGAAAATATTTCAGGGACTTCCACTAAATACAGTTTGTAATTTTCAGCAGAATGAAGATGAACGTGTGGGATTAGTTATATTTMTTCTGAGCAGAACTTTAAGATCATACAGATCATGAAGAATCRCTGTAGAATATTTTCTTTCTGAAACAGTAGGCCAAATTCATCACTATCGTATGACTTAYTGATTCCTAACCAGGACAGTTTTTTTTCACCCCCAAACAGTTGCCTATAGTATTGCTTTYGGTTTTCTATCTGGGGACTCCGTCCATTCCTGGGGGTCAAGAAACTGCGCACCTTTTCTAATGCTCTTTCTTGAAGTGCAGCATGGAGTGTAATGGTGATGTTCAGCTTAACCTTTCACTACAAAATCAAAACTCGGCTCCAGTTTACCCACACCCCAAAAGGGTTTGGCAGTATGACTTCAAGCAACCTGCCACTTACGGTAGTAGAGAGGGGTGCTTTTGAATAATCCATATTCTGAAGATAGGAAGCAGTTTAAGGCCAGGGCTTCAGGCAGCAACAGTTCTCCAATCCAGAGCTTTCCTTCAGGTTAGTACAAGCTCTTAAACAACCAGGGACCAGGAGTTCTGCAAGGAGCCAAGCTCATTTGTTGCGCCTTGTTACAGCCAAGTAAATAAGTTCTTTTTTTTAGTCCTGTATCCAAAGACTCAAAACAATGTTCAGGGCATTCAGAAGATGCCCTTGCACATCTTGAAGCCAAAAAGAGCCCACTGCAACTCGGCAGCGAATTTGCCATCCTTAGGTGACYGTCCAATTTGCTACTAATTTATTCCAGGAAGTCATCTATCACTCTGACCTTTCTATGATGGTTATCTATAACAACCCTACATAGGTATTATTATCCCACATTTATGTCCTATTAAAATTTACATGAATCCATATTTCTGCATGATAGAAAACACTGCCTTGACTCGTAAAMTATGTAATTTCTCCAAGTTAAACCACTGTTTACCTTATGTTTAAGGGGGGGAAGCTATTGCTAATACATAAGCAAATAACTATTTGCATAAGCAAATAGCTATTAAAGGTGAGAACATTTATCAGCTAATATTAATCACAAAATAGGGATTGGATTTCCTGGAAAGAATCATTTGCTTCCCCAGCTCAGTCAGTTTTATGCCTTTGATATTCTACTCGGGAAACTTCTCTATTTTTTTTATTAGCACGGCTACTTTTATAAAGATCCACTGTTTGTAACTCGTGCATCTCTAATTTATTTTTAGCTTGTATATTAAATTTCATAAAACAGCATGTTCCATTTCTCTGGTTAACCCTCCCAGTTAACATCAATAGTGCTTTGCACATGTCCATCAGAACAGTGTATTTTACAGAGAATGTTGCTTCATAAAAACAGAATTAATTGTTCAAAGACAGACATTCATGTGGCAGCAAATTTTGTAGCTTGCTTACATAAGTTCTAATATTCAGTGAAAGCCTTAATGATGCTTAATAGATCATTCCTATGTCTCTGGAGAAGGAAGGTTTTGCAAAACTGAAGACCCCCGAAGAGCAGCATTGCCTGCACGCCCAGCACTCCGCGGTGCAGACTGGCTGCAGATGTCCTCTGCTTGCKAGGATTCTGCCTCTTGATCAGCAAATAGCATCAGATGAGTTTTGGCAGGAGCTCTAAATTTTGGCTTCCTGAATGGTACTTCCATACCTCTTGAGGTTTTACCAACAGTTTATGTATGAACAGCTTTTATTTCCTCTACATTAATTTGTCACGAATTATCCATTATAAATGATATACTTAATTTTAAATCCACCAAGGGATAAGTCTGGAAATACCCAAGAAAGGCTATGGATCAATTACATGGAAAGTTGGCTAAATAACCTACATTTATCTTTACTAATGAATTTTAATGACCGATGGCATACCAATCACTATAATAGTGCAGCTTTTACATTCCAGAGCAGGTTAAGCAACAGCTTAGCTGCAGTTATGTACCTATGCAGAAAGCTGGCAGGAAAATCTTTCCAACCAGGGAGAGCGCGCACTTGGCACGCTGCACATTGACACCTACCTCAGTGTTGTGAGGGATAGACTTACATGGCCACAGGCTTAAACAAAAAATGAGGTCAGGGTCAATACTTAACCCCTGGCTGAAGGTCCTACAGCCTGTTATTACACTGAAGGTAGGATCTCTAAAGTAAAAATCAAAGCTTGGAACAAGAACTGGTGGTAGAAAGTCTGAGACAGAAATAATGAAACTGGAAATAAGATACCACTTTCCTAAGTGAAGAGATGTGTTCCTAATCCTTTCGGATTTTTAATTATAAGTAGTAATAATATCATCACTATTTGAAGACCATACATCAGGTCTGTGTGTCTTTCTAAAAGATATGCTCTAATTAAATCTCAGGTTAATGGGAAGTCAGGCTAAAGAAAAATCATCATATCTTTTTCTTGTTTAAAATCCATTAATCTCTATAAGTGGATGATTAAACTTGCGACCTGGAAACAATCTCTGGCTTTAGAATTTGGACCCTGGCTGTGACAGGTAAAAAGGTCCAAAGGAAAAATTTCAGAGAAGTTCCTTAGGTTGGAATTATTTCCTTTTCATCAGTTTGCAAGAGAAGTTAGGTTAGGTCTTCAGGATTTACTGGAAGAACAAGGATGCTAAATACATATCATAGATTTATTTTAGCTGTTTTAAACTTTTTCACCCCTTTCCTCTCCCTCACCCCGCAGTCTTTTTTGACTGACACATACACGTTTAATTTCCCAAACATCTATTGCAAAAGCTATCGGGAAGAATTTTTATTGTATCTTTTCCTACATATTTTTATCTACTAGGACATAATGGGTTTTGGGGTCTTTTTCACTTTATAATTCAGCAGTATTAASCTTGTAATGCACACAAGCAAATAGGCATATATTTTATGTAGTAATTTTGCCAGCAAAAAGAAATTAAGTGGGTTTTGGCTCTGGATGCATGAGCTCCTGATGATGGAGATCTACCCACTGCGCTGAAGACTTAACATGTGAAGTGTAACTCTTCTCCATAACTTACCTCTGAGCCTCTCTCCAAATTGTGGAGCAAGAATGAACCAAATTTTTAGGTTTATATTCATTTAGACTTGATACTAATAAAAATACCTCACCACCTGGCATCGTTAAAGTTCTCATTACTATTTTCTGATTAAACAAAGTCTGTAAATTTTTAACCTCCCAAAAAGCAGGGATTTGCAGTAGTGATGCATCTGTTTTGCTAAGGATATTCATGTATCCTAAGCTCCTGCTGGRTTGCAGCTAGGTAAGGTATTCTCGGTCATGCACTGTCCTGGTAGCTCACTGTGTTCTTGGAAAGGATGGTACATCTCCCACAGTGGACAGTGGTTATCAGCAATTCCTGTGCTGATATGGATGCTTTTGCAGGAGGCAACACATACCAAATACCTAAAGACTTGCATATTCTGCCATATATTTATACTCCTACTTATACTTTCAATCATATTTACGCCTCGGTTTGSTGGAGAATTAGGCAAATCTTCCACATAAATAGGAGAATGTGAGGGCTAACAGTGATGTACATGGGTGGATTTAGGCTTAGATCTTCAGCCTGGTTACATGGGTAATACCCTACGCAGCATTATTCTGTGCTGTTTTCTTTGTGAGAGTATACTGTTAGGAACATGACACGTCTTAGTGTTCTGGGTAAATAATGAATAACATATTTAAAACATCAGTTTAAAGTATGCATGGGAAATCTGGAGGAAGCCTTGTTTCACAGAGCTACAGTTCAGCTATGCTTTCTAGGGCAAGAAAAAACATTTCCAATGTGGGATGTGTCCTTGTCCTGTCAGTTCTGTGGCACTGAAAACTTTCTAAAGTTTCAGGTAGCTCTTAAGCTGATTAGCAGTCACTTGTTAAATGCAGCGTGCTAGTTGTCACTGCTCAGTTTCCCAGCAAGAATCCCTCTAGGAGATGTCAGCCATCCTTCATCTGGCTTAGGACACAATCCTTTAAGAAGGTACAGTCCCCTTTCCCTTCCTCTTCAGGCAAAAGACAGCAGTAACCTTCACAAATCCCAACACTCATGAAATACAGAAAGTTGGTGCCTATAAGTATTTGCTAATATCACCTTGTTTTGTACTGAGCTGTGGTTTTTGTGTTAGCAACACTGTAGTCGGGTAACAAACTCCATTAGTTTTGGTTATGATGACTGCAGTGCAGCTGTCCCTGCTTCTTGATGTTCGTGTTTCTTAGACTTAGTTGAAAAACCAAACTTAGCTCTTCTACATCCACCCTGGGGACTGCAGGYGACCTCACCTACTATACCATACATATGTTTGGAGAAACAACTTCATGTAGCCATCAGACAACTTTGGATAACCTATCCTACTGCCACGCACAAGCACAGTCACCTATTTTTGATGCCTCCTGTGTTGCAGTGGTGGAGTTGTGACCCCTAAACCAAGCTGTGCTTTGCATGCTCCCGCTGCTAGCTCTCATTGCTCCCAGCATCAGTTTTGTAACAGCCTTTCCAGGTCCCAGGACCTTTCCCAGCCCAGCCAGTGCCTGAAGGACAGTGCTGCTGGCTCAGCCCATGTCTCCTGCAGAGATCCAGATCTGCTGGGAGAGCTGTGCTGCCGGGGGACTCCCCAGACAACTGGCTGAGTTAGATGTGTGTGACAGTTGCATCTACTGTTGCTGTTTCTGTGTATTTAGGTCAGTGAGGGCGAGCTATTCGCACAAACGCCCAGCTTATCATCGAAGCATTGAGACTGSTATCAACTACGATAAGATGCTGCAGTGCTTTTTTAAGAGCATTTTGACAACTGCCAAGAAAGTTTTCCATTGCTGCTTTAGCTTAACAGCTCAGGCCTTTTCCAAAGCTGCTCTTCCCAACCTTACGTTATTGGCATATTTGTCTCCTCCCTACCGTCACGCTACTTGCCATGCTTCTTTCTGGAGTGTTTGGGGTGCCAAGCATAGCTCAAATAGCTACTACAAATTTGATATTTTTTAAAAATTATTTTTAGGGATACCATCTGTAACCCCAGTGATGTGTARCATTTAAATATTTTAATCCTCACTCAGAATTTTTGCCTTTGTAGGCAGCGGGATGGGTTCCTCTGTATCTGTTTTTTCAGGAACTGCTGGGTCTATAAGTAAAGGATTAGGTCCTCTTTCCTTATGACCAGGTAACACACCACAGCAGGAGACCTGAGGGGTATATGGTTCATGGACTACATAGATCCTTTCAGCTCTGATCTCTGCCTGCACTAGGAATCCATCCTTACTCTCTGTATGGGATGTTTTATTCCCTTGCTTTTCTAATGAACTCACCCTTTTCACCCACGTAGCAGCCAACATATTTTACTAAACATCCCCCCAATATATGTTTAGGTCCCACGTTTTAGTGAAAGCTCGTTCTCCRTGCTCCAGCTGTTTGCTTTATTGCCTGAGGCATCTGGCACCATCCTGGCACGTGCGCCAGCATCCAACACCATCACACAGACAGGACACTTCTATTCTCCAACTGATAATCACTTGTATGAACAGTTTGCTGCTTTTCACCAAAAATATCCCATTCATTACAAAGCAGTATCTGTTTTATTGGTTTCTTCTAAAATAAGTGCCCCCAATCTCACTTTCTACAATTTAGCTAACTATTGCTCTATCTGCTGCTTTACAACATACTATAGCAGATGCTTTTTGCCTTGCAGCTTTGCAAAAGCTGGTGGAAGAAGTTAGTATTTTCATTAACCCTTTTGATAGCCAGCTGTGCAGCATTTTCTCCTGTTTTGGGGATTTGTGCTTTGTCTGACTCTCTTGTCAAGTTCTTGGATTTCTACACTTCCCGTGCTGTCAATAGCTGCTTTTTTTGTTGCTGTTGTTCCTTCTGCTGTTATTAATGAGCTCTTTCCCCTGTGTGCCTGTTCAGTTTAGACCTCTTCACTGAGTAATTTTGATTTTTCTATTGCATTTATAGTCCCCAATCTGCTGAGACTGACTGGGCCCTTTGCCTTGCAGGTGCTAATTGCCTTGTCAGGGGCTAATTCTGGGCCAATTGCATTGCTGCGTGGCTTTTCTCGTTTCTCATACCAGTCATGGTAAGGTCCCTTTGCTTAGCCAAAGTTGTAAGACTTTTTTTCTACTCAGTCTAATTGGTGAAAGTGAAGAAAATATCAGTGCTTTTTTGGCTCCCTTTAAAGCACATATTTTGTATGCTTCATGTGAGTGCATGGCTCCTCAAACGCCTGGAACAGAATTGCATTATTTAAACTCATCTTCCTGAGTTAACTGAATACCGTTAAAACAGCAAGTTCCTCAAAACCAGATATTGTCAGAAACAAGTTGTCTTCTGACTAGATTTGTTAGTACCTGTAGCTCACAGGTGCAGGGTACTTGCATCTTCTGCTATTTACATCCTCTTTCCTTCCATTCTTCTGTGGCTTTAACTACCGTCCTGCTGCTTCTACTATCTTCTACTCAAGCTGTTTTTAATTTGCTTTGCTTCTGCTAGCTGTTATTTGGGAATCACCAAAGGACACTGACAGAGGTTTCCATGTTAAAAACCTGAATTCCAGCTGCTGGGCTGGGATGAGGTGAATAAGGTGCTTTGCACAAGGCACTTGCCATTTCTAACTCTCTCGCTTCTCAAGGTGGTTCTTCAGAGCAACCAGGATTTTTACCCTGAGGATTGACTGACTTATCTCATTAGATAAATGGGGGTAGATGAATCCCTACAAAACAATCCTTATGTGGACATCGTACCTCAGAGAACTCTGCTCCAGCGAGAGATAATTTGGTCCTTTGTTAGAGTCCTATTTCTTCCTGATTAATACCAATTTGAGGTTGCTAATTGTCTCAGAAAATGTATGTACTGCAGCGATAGTGTGCCTGGCCTTTCTGACTGCATCCAACTGCAAGAATATGTTTGTATTACCTGATGGCTGAGTGAAGTTTAATAGGTAACGTTACTGTGCCAGTCAATAAAGAAATGAACAGAAACGCTTACTGCAAATCGTGTGTTTGAGGAGAGTCAACTCGTTAATCTAATTATCTACAGGCTCTCTAAAAATGTCTTATTGACTGTGGTTGTCAAAGCACCAACTCAAATATAAGGAATTGCACGGCACTGAGCTGACAAACCCCCCCTCCATTCAGGCAGTGCAGCCCTGTTGCGAATTCCCATTCTCATTGCTAACCAGCGCTGAGCAAAGGGGACGTGCTGCCCCTTGCTGCTCTGTGTGTGAACAGAACAGCAGTTCTCAGTAATGTGTTTCTGATGCAGACGATGAATGATAACTGGGTAAAGAAAGCATCCACCCCAAGGAAAAGTTATCTTGGTTTAACAGGCTGTATGCAAAATGTTTGCTGATAYTGCTAGCCTAATACAGTAAATTGTGAAGCCCACACTGACTATCAAGCATTATGTGTGTGGCTTTATGTCACTAAAATATAAAATACTAGGTAAGAAAGCAAATACGTGGGATTTATTCTGCTTCATAGTGACAAAACTTGGATGGGGCAAGCTTAAGGCCCATAAGCCAAGCCTACTGGCTTTTAAACTACAAAGTTGTCTGTGTACCAGGCTCCATCCACAGTTTGTGCTGTCCTTTTTGGAGGAGTAATAGTGTCTCTTAGGGCAGAGAAGCGACCTTGACTCTAAGGATGAAGCCTGGAGAAGCCCCTCAGCCAAAGCAGACACCAGCCAAGGTTTGATTTCAATCAGCCTAAGCCCTGAGGCTGCTTTGATAAAAATGCATGACCATTTTGGCTCTAGGTCCATGCGTAGCTGAGGAAGGGCGAGAGCACAAACCCCAGTGGGAGGTGCATCAGGTTTACTGGCAGACGGTCTGATGGCTCAGCACTCGGGAGGTTCCTTTAAAGCAAGTTTTGCTGATGTTTTCAGTGCCGGTAGGACTCAATAAAGAGCTGCCACAGGACAGACCAATAAAGCAGTAGCCCATGTGAAAATATGGGCTTTCAGTATTAGGATTTAAAAGTAACCCCAAGAAGGATGGATGTTTCTTTCTTCTAGAGAAGAAAGAACACACAAAAGGCTATTAGCTTACTGGGAACTTTATAAAAGGAACCAAACACAGATGAATGTGAAATTAAAATTTTATATAAATGCACTGGATAATTAGTTTTATACTGGCTTAATTAGAACAAATCCTTTCCCCTTGCCAATAATGGTAATTATAAAGATCTTGATGCTTTAATAAATACACTTGACAAGGAGAAGTTGGACTTAAGGAACATTGAACTATTATCATAAAATGGGGAAAATGGTCTTAGGGAGAGCCCTAAACCATCATAACGTAGTTCATAGAAGTGGTATCAAGTGAGCTGTGATGATTTGCCCAGCAAGTCCAAGAGTATCTCAAGCTAATATGCTTGGCCTAAAATAAACACAGACATCTTTAATATTCTACAAGAACATATTTAAAATCGGAAAAGGGTAATGACGAAGTGCTGAAAGCCAGTTGCATAATGGAGCTTTAAAAACGCACCTGAAGTTCTTGTGAGTGCATGATTTAGGCCCTTGTAACCCTCTGCTTACATGTTCTAAATGGACAATTTTGCTTCTAATGACATGCTTATATTCAAACAGACAGTTAAATCCTTCTCAGCTCTTTTGGACTTGCAGATAGGGACTCCAGTACAAAACAAACAGATGAAACTTCAATTTTCAGGCTATTGAAAATTTGAACTTAATAGTTTTTCACCTCTAATTTCTTACAGTCTGTAAAAGGTCTGCATTAAATAGTTGACTTTGTCCATCCTGATAACAGAACCAAGACTGTACTGTTTTCCTTGGGAAAGTTTTCCAATCTGAGAGATATCAGAATTAAGAATATTTTCTAATATTTTATTTGAAATTTACTAATTTTTTTTTTTTAAGCTTCTCCAGGTTTTAGTCTGATGTAGTAACTTTATTTCAGATCTCAGTTCTCATTCTTTTGCTGTCTTGCATATACAGAGATTTAAAAATGTTCTGTTCTCTCTTTCATCATTATCTAAGAGAGGTGTAGTTCTTGTCTAGTTAAATCTAACAATTTTTTTTTTTTTTAAATCCATCATTTAGGAAGGCAAAACCATTTCATGTCATCAGTTGTGTGATGTTAATTACTGTAGTTGGATGTAAACAGTTTTAACAGCTTCTACAGTTTATCTCCTATGGCCTTATCCTAATAACCTGTGTAGTACAGGGCTATGCACATTAAGCTTTTTATTACTTTTTTAATAAGGATCTGACTAATGTGGCTCAAAGCTTTGCACCTACAAGTTTATTTTGAAAGAAGTGATGAGGAACAGCCAAATCCTGAAACTCCTGTTGAAGTTGATAGGAAAATTGGAGTGGCTCAGAATACCTGGGTGGGCTTTGGATTTGTGTTGCAAATGCAGATTTGGTCTTCATTTGTGTTGAAAGACTGAACCAACCTTACCTTTTGTCATCTTAAAATAAGCTGTAGCTTTGTATCAGGTAATTTGATTAAATTTAAAACCCGTGAGATGGACAAAAGGTTACTTGCAAAACCAAGTTTGGTGGTATGAATAGTGTATTCACCAGCACATTTGAAATGAAATGAGATCTCAGGAATTTACTCAAATACTTCAGTAAGTCCACAAATGGGAGTATCATTCTGATTTTTCCAACCTGCAGAGGCTGTGCTACTTCTCTGTAAGGGAGATAAGAGGAATTGGCAGAGCTTTAATCCAGACACCAATGCTGTCCCCAGAATCAAATCAGACTTTGTCTTTTTTCCACATTCTTGCACCTTCTTGAAGTATAAAAGGTTATGGGTATGAGCAGCTGCAGTGGAGTTGGAGCATAGCTCTTCAAGTGATTTTCAAGGACACGCGTGCCATGGTCCAAACACTGCAATTAGATCTCTGTGTGCTGCCAGATCCACCGCTAAAGACAGCGAGGCTTGATGTCCACTGGAGTTTTTAATTTGCAAGATTTGGGCTGTCCTAAAAGACAGACTATAACAAGAAATCTGAGATCAGAACCTAATGGCCAGGGCTTATAACCAAACTACCCTGAGCTTTTCAAAGATGTTTGGGCTCATCGTGTTTCCATCCAGCTCGTGGCAGTTGCTACAGGTCTATCAACAGCAATCTTCACCAGCTCCAACATGGACTTGCTTGGTAAACATGTTACTTGAATCTAGGAAAAATGGAGTTGTAGGTAGTTAACACACCAAATTCACGCAGGAGACTGAGGACTGTCATAGCTGGCTACCACAGCATTGACCACAGGTTCAGTTTTGGCATCCCAGCAAGGCTGATGGGAACATCCCTGGCCTGGTCCTTCTGCCAGGGTTAAATTCTGCAGCAAAAGTCCCCGCACGGACACTTCGTAACACTGAAAGACACTCGGGCACGTAGCACACTTGTCTGGATACTAGCACTTCTTTCCAAAAACATGCATATAATCTCTTTCCAAGTGATTGGAAAAGGGTGCGCTTCTGTCTCACGAGTAAATCACACAAAGTGACTTAGCAACAGTTTTGTATCACAGAAGGTTAATGAAAGGGAAAATGGAAAGCGTTCAGATAATAGCACCACATCTTTTTGCTCTGAAAGTGCTTCTGTTTATACTGTCATTATCTTGGTCTTTAAACAGACTAAGAAAAAAAACAATATTAAAACAAGTTTATGGAGTAGGAAGCTAAGYAGTGAATGGGAAACAGTTACTATCAATATTTATGCGATGTGTAATGAAGACCACATGCGAGAAATGATTTCATTGATTTAGATTGGGGAGGGGAGAGAAGGGCCTTTTGTTAATAATTTACTAATTTGACAAGATGAAGGCTGAAATCTAGGTGCAGAAAAGTGGACAGACTCACCTGAGGCCAAGTATATCACTGTGTCCTTAAAATCTGTGTATCAGTGAATTTCAGGCATTATTTAAACATACGACTAGTAGCAGCAGTTCTGTAATTACAGTCTAGCTTCGAGTGACCTGACAGAAGTAGGTAGACATCTCAGGTAAGTAAGAACTAAATTTTGTTCTCTTTACGGCTGGGGAGAGGTGGCCATGGTCTCAGCGCGCTTTGCTGAGAGCCCTCCTTCAATACACTCTCTCCAGGTGGCAAGCAATGTAGCCTTTGAGAGCATGAAGTTGGAATTTTGTTTAATGACTTCCAAGTCCTGTCTGGTTGCCAGCTGTACTGATCTTATTTGCCCACGGCAGAGGGGCTACCTCAGCCGGCTGTCTGCCAGTGCAGCCTTCTGATTCAATCTTGCATGGCAATCCATCTATGCAAATGGCTTTTCACAAGTTATGTTGGTTTTGCACAGTGTTTTACTTCACTTGGCTTCAGCAATTAATTAAATTGGTTGATTTCATTTTGATATTAGCAAAGTACTCCTGGGTTTCAAGAGTTTCTGTCTCTACAGGGGTTCTCTCAAATTTCTCTGTGATGTATGCCAGTCGAAAAAAACTTGCAAATAAATTTCCATCAGAATGGCTTTTGAACAAAAAGACTTTTCAACCAAAATATTTCAATTTTCATTAAAATATTCACAAAGGTTTATAGATCAAAAGCTATAAATTTAAAAAATGAACATATTTTCGATCTTGGTTAAATTGTTCATAGGAGAAATACAATTCTCAGCACAGATCAAAAATACTCTTCCACTTGAATTTAAAAGCCTCAAAGCACCAAAATATTACATGACCTTAAACTCCCAGTCTAATTTGTCTTACCAAATCTCCCTTCAGTGAAATCTTGGGACTATTTATAACTTACGTAATTAACAGAACAGTTCTAATACCTTTCGACTTACCACCTGCTCAGCATGTCCTACGACGATGGAGACTTACACTGTGTCTATTCCTCCTTCCCATTGAATGTCGTTACTCTGATGGCTAATAAATGAACTTTTTGGTAAATGGCAACGTGGGAGAGTGTCCTTTTCTATACTTTTTTTTTTTTAAACATCTAGTGATATATACTGTGTTGTTCTGTGCTTTTGTTGTTGAATGCTGCATGCACTTTTAAAGAAGTTTCTCAGCATATTCTGTCCTCATATGGCAAACATTCCTGAACTTATATTAAATATAGGTGATTCTTCTGATATGCACAACTAAGTGCTGAAAGTGAAGGCCTACATGAGCTGATGAGAGAGGGAATTGCTGCTTTGATTTAACAGATGCTGATTAGCCTAAAAATATTCACTTAGGATAAAACTAAAAGTAAATGGGAGGAAAATTGGGTAATCATGATCTCATAATACTGCAGGATGTGAATGGATTAAATAACAAGTTTGGCAGTCTCTGCAAGTAYGTAGAAAAATTGACACTGGGGTTACTCAGTGAACGGTTATTAATTAATAATTAGGTTTGATAATATATTTACCCTGTACAGTACAGAAAATGGAGACACAATCTATTTCCAGAGGTTATGGCCAAAATACAGAATTTTTATTAAATCATTACTTGTGAAGGGTCTGATTTCCCTTGTGTGTTTCTGTGCTTTTCAAAAAAATATTTTCTTTAGCTATTTCCTATCTCAAACAGTAACTCCCAGAATAGCTGGACACAAACACTTCAATTAGGCTATTTGAAAAGATAAAAAGTATTTTACAAGTGAAAAGAGGGACATAAATGAATGGGAGGGAGGAAGTTGTTTTACAGTCCAATAATTTAATCATGATACCAAAGATGTGTAGATCAGAGAGAGAGGCATCAAAAGGAAAAGTATTTCTATAGTGATCTGTGCTTTATAATAAAAACAGTACACTTCTACATATTTTCTTAAAGTTTAATTTTCTTTCCTTCCTTGGAAGATGCCCAAGTTTGCTAATAATGAAAATTCAGTTTATTCTCAACAGTTTTTATATTAAGCTGTGTATGGGTAAAATTCCTGATTTTTCACATGGATTTGAACTTAACATTCTGCGAAGAAGCAGGATTCTGTGGCGATTAGCTCGGCAGTGCTTCATGCTACAACTGTCTCATGTCTTACAATGAAGACTAGCTTACTTTTAAATACTGAAAATGAAAGAGGATTTCTTGTTGGAAAAGCTGTTCAAGATCCATAATCTTGGAATTTAACCTTATTTAACTCCTTCTGTTATTCCTAATTTCCGATGGATCTATTCTGAACATTCCCCTCCTCTACTCATTTCCAGAAAAAAACACAACTAAAGCAAAAGGACTATTCTTCCTAAGTTCATCCTTACAATCTCTCACTCTTCACTTTAAAAGCATGTATAACAAACTGCTGGACCCACACTGTTTCTTTCAGGCTGAGTGGAATCACTTCAATTTGTGGGTAGGGCTGTGAGGGTCTACAAGGGTGTAATGAAGCCCAGGTAGGAACTGGAGAGTATCATATATGTATTAATTAATGTATGCAAAATCCTGGGAGTGGCAAATGAATGAAGTAGAGACAACTTTATGGCGCAGAGGGAGCTCGTAACTAGTCTTCCTATTTGTTTTTTTGTTTCTGTAGTATTTGTGTGTTCATTAAATGACGTAGACTGTGCAGCCACGGGTTAGAGAAGAGAAAGGGGTGGGGAAACCACTGACAGATAAAAGCAGAACAAGATGACTAGGACATGTGAGCAAGATTTGGGCACGCTTATTTTACTATCGCTTTCATAGYTGTCTCTCCTACATCCTGGTGCCTCCTGGTGTGCCACTAGATAGGAGAGGGCTGTGACTTACCGAAACAGAGGAGACCTGGAGTATGCTCTGTCCCTTGACCTTACCCCCGGTCTGAATGTCATTTTCACAATGACGTGCTTTCATTTCATCTTTACCCTTTTTGTTTTTCTCCCTGAAGGTTGCTCTGCAATCTCCACCCCTTCACCTGAATCTGATCACAACTGCGTTGAGCTCCCAGAGTTCAAGTGATTACTTTTAGAGGTTGCTTCTCTAGGCTGCCACTGCTGTCCATTAATTCTTCTTTTTATTCCATTCTGGTCCTACCATTGTGTTCATCRCTCATCAGTGTTTTTCCTTTCATCTGCCTTTATCTTCTCTTTAAAAGTTAAAGCTAAAAACTTTGGTAAATCCCCGATTACTCTTTCAAAGACTCTCCATAGCATAGTCAGCTCTTTGAGACGTCCTTTTTACTTAGAAGAGCAGAAGTTAGTCTCTTTATATTGCTGCTGTTTCTTTTCTATTTTTATTTTTTTTAACAAGTTAATTCTGGGCCTATCAGTCTTGGTGCTAATTACAGTCCCTTTCTGGCAAAGTATTCATGGCAGTTTCTTTCTCCCAGTCGAATCTGGTTGCCACAGAGGGAAAGTATGTATGCTTTTGTGCCTTAAATTTCCTCCAGGCAGATACGCTCTATCACTTATTTAAGACAGTATGTGTAAAGTACGTATAAGCTAGTGATGTGTAAATACAAGATAAATCCATGGCTGACTTCAGCATCCACGTATGTGAAATGACTTGTGGAATCTATGGGCACTTTCAAAGGTGGAACCGTCTCTTGTCTGAATTTAGATACAAAGCTTTCACCCTAACTGAACTGAAGGGTGTGTATACATCTGCATGGACTGTCATGCCAAAAAGGTACAGCGAAGGGGGTTATCCAAATAGGCCACTCTTTAGCGACAATCCTCAAGGCGCACAAGAAATCCATTTGTGTAAGAGTCAACGGTGCAGGGTTTAAGATTAAAAATGACAAATTTCAAATTAGTCTAACRTACCCTCCCCCTTTGCAGAAGACACTTGGTTGACACACATAGTTGACATGCTTATGGCAAAAGAAAATATTCTGCATGATAGTTAATTAATATTAAGCAAAACTCCATTAATCTCCCCAGACACACAGATAACTGTATTAACTCTGCCTTTTCTTTCAAGTACAATAAAAAAACCCCTTGCTTTCTCTTGTCCCTAAATTATAGCCTGGTATCTGGTTTAAACTTACTTTAAGTGGTTTTGTGGTTGTTGAAGTCAAAAAAGTAAATTTGGTGCATGAGAAAATAGATCTCTACCATTACATGAGCCATACTGCAAAAGAAGCAATTTACTCCCTGAAGCTCACTTATAATCTTTGGTGATTGAATAAAAAGTGTAASCACCAGGTGCATCTAGCCATCTCAAATATGCTCTTTCAGGCGTTAGCTCCCATAAGATAAGTTCATGAAATCAAGCACTGTTTTGACTGAAGCTATCAAGGAAGTGCAGTGCTTTGAAGGTACACTGTTGGTTTTTTTTATTGCAGTGTAGCACATTAGGTGTACTTGCACCCTGAAGTTTAAAAGCGTTCCGTTGAGCGTGAAGGTGTTTATTGCTGTTAGAGGAGAGGGTGAAATATCTTTTGATTATGAAAAGTCACTCCAATGGATTATCACAAAAATATAGAATGAATTGACTTTGCTGTATAAGCACTGAACTGTACTTTGGAATTATAGGTTAGGTCATGCCCAGAACACAAGAAGGGAAGACTGGACACCAGCTAGTGGCAGTGGAATCCCAAAATAGAGTAGGAAGCACTCTATAAGAAGTGCCACAAAATAGACTCTTTGTAAAACCCTACCTGAACATCCTAGATTACCCTCACAGCTGTTCACTACCTCTTCAGTATGCACCTTCTGCAGTCATCAACATGTCCATTTTCAATATGAAGGTCATAACCTGCAGCTGATGGCTATAATGGGGGCAGTGTTGTGGTATCACTTCTGCCCTCTTAACGTATTGAAAAACCAGACTTGCTCTGGGTTAGAGCAGATCCATCACATCCTCAGCACAGAGGATGCTGAAAGTATTGGTCCAGCTTGGCCACCTGGTTGCTCTGGTAGCCTTTGAAACACTGGATAGGAAATACTGCGTTGCTCAATTTGATCTGTTTGATTTGTATCTGAAAAACATTAGGCCTTTGTCCTTGTCAGTTTTAATCGTTTCTGCTTTATAGCACCCGATTCCATGACAGCATGGGTTTTAATTCATGCACAGGCAGCTGAGAAGCAGGGTAGCCTTGAGTGATTTCAGACTGTACTTGGCAAGTGAGCTGGTGTTACGCTTCTGTTTGGATAACCGGATGACGAGCCAAAGACCACAGGAAAACCTATCGGATCCTACTTCAGTTTTAAAATGAAGATACTTAGCAGTCTAGTTGAGTTTCTCTGCACCTTGGATATGTGTCTGTTGATTTATGCATGACAATTACTCCTTCAAGGAAGGTTTGTGTCACTGTGTGCAAATTTGTTTATACAAAGCTATTCATGCATACTTCAACTCAGAACACTTGATAGAACTGAACAATATAGTTGAAGAGCAATACAAATTGTTTTTTCTTCCTGTTATTTTTGTGCATATACAAGAAAAAGATGACAATTTAAAAAAACAAAAACAAAAAACGGAAAACAAGTGGGTTGAATAGATTCTAGAGGGATTCCCTGGAGTCCGACCTTACTAATGTAAGAAAACTTTTCTTCCATCTGCAGGGGCTGCTTGCTATGGAGGGCAATGGTAAATGAGCAGGCTGGGTGCTGTCCCTGGGATAGAGGGAGAAGAAATTTCAAGGATGGAGGGGCAAATTCCAGAAGTGGCTTGTAAGAAGTGCGCTTGTAAATGCTTTCCTCTGCTAGCCGCAGAAAGCTGGCTTCTGGAGCTTTCATAAAATCCTAGTCACACTGATATATAACTTCTAGGAGCCTGGAAAAATGTGAAAATTCAGTGGCGTAATTCTAATTTATATCTTACTATTATATTTTAAGGTAAACTTCTTTCCTTTAAGCAAACTATCCGAGTTAGCCTCAGTTTTTTATAAATCACTTTGAACTCTACTGGTGCAAAACACTGCAAAAGAGCTAGGTATTATCATTATTCATGAAAGAAAAATTCTGTATTCAGGACTCAGGCACAATATATTACACAGTAGCGATATGGTTTAGAGGTAGCCCTGTTGCTTTATTTCTGAACCACCAGCTATGGCTCTTCCCGYATCCTGCTTAAAGCTGGAGAAAATGAGGCATTGAAGGATTAAAGCCAAAGGAGCCAAACCGTTCTCAGTGCAGACTCCATGGAGCTGAATTTATGGTAACAGTAGCAGAATATTTGCTTTCTATGCTAGTTATCCTTTACTAATAACAGCTGTATTCTTTAGAAAGATGGTGCTGAAACTTCAGAAGATGGAATTAAAGGTTAGACCTTCTGCTTAGGAAACAGGGGCAATGCTTCACAAAAAATTAAAGACAGAGGATGGAGGGAATGCAGAGAAACATCTGAAACCAGGCAGTTCTTCATTTTGAGACAGGTAAGGTGTAGGAATAAAGAAAACTCAACTCCGTATCACTAGATGCATTGGAGACGGTATTCCATTTATATCACAGGGAAAGCCAGGACTACAAACAACACTGTTAAAAGTGATCCATGACAATATAACGCTAAGGATCTGGATAGATTCTAGAGGGAGCTGGGACACAAAGGAGGTAGAAGTTGCAAAGTATTAAGCTGCTTATTAGAGGTCTGTAAGGAAGACAGCTATAGGTAGGCTGGGAGGGAGTTATGCTCAATGCACAGTTCATTTAGGAAGCCAATCAAAGAACTTCCTCTGGAATTTATTTTTAGTGAAGTTTTTCTTTTACTACAGTAGTATTTGGATGAATTATTTCTGGGGGGGGAAATCTGCTCTTCATGGGAATTTAAACTTTTCATTCCACAAATTGTGAGATTCTGTCCAAAACTGGAGAGACAGGTGCTTTTAATGGTTGCCCCAGGGTCTCTAAGAATTGTTTCGTTGACTTATGTCTCCCTTTTTTTCTGTTCTGTGCTATATTATGGATATATTCTTGTAGTTCACTCATCACCATAGTATCTATAGGTCAGATGTATCCAGCGAGGACTTCCAGTAATAGCCCCCTGGTCTCTAACACACGACAGCTCATTCTGGGAAAGGGACTCTGGTGTGGAAGGTCCTGGGCAATCAGTGGAGGTAGGAAGCACAGGAGTCTTGGAGTGTGCTCCACTGAAGGTTATTTTAGGCCTTTCTTTAACCTTGAAGTGCCTCTGCATTCCACTTCTCTGTCTGTAAATGCATTCAGCCATTTGTCTGTTTGGATTGTAAGATCTTCAAAGTGTTACTTGCTTTTACCTAAGACAACAGGGCTGAACTTTCCTGTGTTTTAATCCAATAATAAATAATCTTTCATTGGCTGTCCTTGAGTGACACAAAAAAGACCCAATTTTGCTGTCTTCTCTTAATTGATTTTGAGAAAAAAAGATATGTGAAACCTTGTTGGGCTTACAGAGGACACTATTATTTTTATTTATTATCTTAACATCTGAGGAATGGAGGAGGAAAAAGATGAAATTATGCAAACTAAGTGGGAAAATGTATGAATTATTACAAAAAAGAATGTCAACAAATTTGATTTGTTTTTCCATTGTGTTATCTCTAGCTAACAACATGATATTTCTTACAGCCCCCCTCCCCATTGTTGACTAATAAAGTAGCTAATGATCTGCTATGTCTAAACAAAGTTCAAATATTTCCAAAAGTCTTAATCTTTCTTGGTAAACATTACATGAGAAGGGATTAATCTAAGCAGAAGTATTTTCTGATACAGAATTCATTTGCTGTTTCATACTGTGACCCAATATATCAACAAGGACGCATTAATGCCTCTTTCAAATACCTTCAAAAGTGTCTGGGAAGTAGATTTTAGTTTTCCTATTCCTCTGGAAATGTCTGCGAGCTTCTTTTCTATGAAACCATAACATCATTTTAATGTCGGGATGCTTTGACTCCTCGTGGAAAGTGATGGAACTGGTATAAACTACAGAATAGAGGAGTTTGTTAGGACTAAACCATTTTCTAATGCTGATCTGGGAGGCGGAATTTGAGATTTCCAGTCCATGATGAGTCAAGGGAAGTCATGGAACAGTTTTCCTCTTCCTTTCCCTGTCACCTAAGGAGAGATGAAATTTGCTTCTCCTTCATCCCAGGTGTTTGGCAAGGGGAAGGAATGAGTCAGTGAAGAGCATCTGCTCCTTTGCCTCAGGACCCAAAGTGAGATGGAGGTGGAAAAACAAGGACAGAGGTGTCAATTTTTCCACCCTTTCCTTCCCTTTGTGATTTGTAATCCATTAGCCCGAGTCATTCTATAGGTCCCTGATTCTCCCTGTGTGCAAATCAGGAGGCAGAAATACAGTAACACAGGCTGGAAAAAAGTGATTATAAAGTCTGGCATGCGTAGGAGAGAAAGGGCAATCTGTGCATCTGTAACGCTGTGAATAAAGCGTCGTTCTTGGGACAACCTGGAGAAGGGAAATCTAATATTGATGCAGCTGAGAAGGGTTGTTTGGGGTTTTTAACCTCAAGCTTTGGAAAGCCATTATTGTAACAGTGTTACAGGATTATGGATTTATAATCCAACTGATCCATGGTTACAAGTGACTGTTCTCCAGATCAGACAAAAGTAAATTCCTATCTGAAAGTTTTAACCTTTTGTTCACAGGGTGCTGGGGGAAAAAGTGAGGTCTCATAATGCTCTCCTCTGGTCATAATATCCCCTGGTAAGAGGGGTACTCCTCACATCCAGAGTTTACCATTTCAAGGACAGCTTAGACCTCAGCTTGGTTGACTTAGACGAATCCCTGCTCAAAGTGCTGGCTCTGCAATCCCTAGCAGCTACATTTTGTCAGGGCACTGTAAACCGAGGTCAAAGTATCTAATTTAGAACTACAGCTTCCTCTCTGTAGCAGGTACTAAAAATTAGGGTTTACAGCACTTGATGATGTAAAGCCTGCATGCCCCTTGAGAGTTTAGGATTTGAAGTGTTTCTACGCATTACAGTGCAAGTGAACTTGAGCTTTGATGTACCTGTGCTACCAGCAGACGTGAGTAAGCTGTGATACGAAGCTGTCTTTCTGCTTTAGCAATACTAAGCCCAGTCTTAGTGCCTTGTTAACTCATACTGGATTTAGTGGGCTTTGAGCGCAGGTGGAGCAAGTTCATATCTTTCTGAGAATAAACCATGTAGATGTATCCTGTATCTCAGTTCTCCATYAACAAGTTGTTTTATATCATAAGCCTGATCGTAGGGGTGATGTAAAGACACATGCAATGAAATATTGAGAAAGGCCAGTATACCACATTAATGAGGTCAGATATACAGTCTACTTCACAGGAGATAAATAACTAGATATATGGTATTTTGGGTAAGCTTTTTTAGTTTACTCGGTGCTTCAGAACAACAGACTGTTGGAAAAGTAGCTAAGTTTCATCCCTAGAATGCACAGGTAACTTGTTATTTATTCTTCATTAAAAATAAGAAGAAATACTTATTTTCTCTGCAATGGCTCAGAATGCCTGATAATTGATAGCAACTGATAAGAGGTACAATTTGTCTAACTGGTAAATAAACAGCACAAAGGAGCATTATATAGCCTTAATGATTGATAGAACCTCGCATGGGCTCAGCCACTGAGCTTAGCCAGAGACAAGTGTGAAAAGCCTAGATCTGTCCATCCGTATTTGGGAAAATAGCTCTTATCCCTGTTACTGTATTGTATTAGTACTAACCCCCTCAGTGATGACCATCCTGCAGAAAGAACTGCAGGACAGGCCCTAATGCAAAAACCCTACACTTACAGATTGGACTTACATAAATGGTCAAGTTACTGAAGCTTAAATTCTCTCTCATCATTTGAGACACATTAACTGTGTAGGTGTGAAGTTTTGTAGCCTGTGATAAGTGACTCAGCTTAACTTTCATCTGCTTCTGGACAATTATCACAGCTCACCTGATATATATAACTCGTTCAACTTCAGCTGGTTGCATGTGCCCAGGACCTCCAAACAATTTTGGTACTAGGTGAATTAAATTCTCTTGTGGGTGTCTGAGTGTCAGGAATCTAAAAAACCATATCTTACACAATAATACAACTGGCTTGAAATCAGACTAAAAAGTTTCTGACTTTACTGGCAGTGCCGATACAGATACTTCTAAGAAAGTTTCTCTCTTACRCTCCCTTTGAAGTAATGGATTCTGCTTCCTTTTACACGCAGTCATGAACTATTGCAGGATGGGGATACTAGTTTATAAGCACTTTCCAAATCATTAAAAATACATATATTGGGCTACCCAGTGCTATAAAACATAGATCAATGAKTCACTGTACAGCTCATGAAAATACTTCTGAAGGCTATAAAAAAATACCACTTTTTACATTTTTAATTTGTTTCTTTTGTGCTTAAGTGGCTATTACAATGAGAAGGCGGCAAGTACATTTTTTTGCACGCAGGCAGAATCCAACATTGAGCATTAATAAGATAGAGGCCATTCCTTAACTGAAGAGTCTTTACTCTGTATTACAGAAGTCTCTTTAAGCTATCTGTGTGCTTATGCAAAACAAACTCACTCGTAAGCCTCCATTATTAAAGGTGAAATGTAAATCAGAACATAAGACAACTTTAACTGATCGTTAGAGGCCCAAGTAAAAGTGATGTTTATGTAGTTTTTACATCTGCAAGTATTTCTTAAAGTAAACTTACATTTGCAGTCCAACTGTACAAGACAAAATTTCAGTAGTTTGGTGCACAGTGTGATGGTATTTCAGTGAGYGTAAATGTTGAGGGCAACAAGGTAAAACTACCTCAGTATCTCATTTCCACATGAAACGTATGAAAGCAATAATAGAATATGGTATCTTCTCAGAGTCTCATGTCTTTAAAAAAAGGATGCAGTAAAGCCTCTTTTGCAGTTATTCTTGTTGCAGGGTTTAAGTCTAGTAGCTTATCAAGTAGGTCATATGCTTCATCAGGAACCTGATCCCACCCTTTCATGTCTGTTGCCTTCATTTCCAAAGCACCATCAGAGGCCCAAGTAAAATTGTTTTCTGGAGAAAAATTGTAAGACGCTCTTCTCTTCCTCATCATGTCACAGAAGAAGGAAAGATAAATCACTACAATTCTCACAACAGAATATCGGTTTCAGATCCACAAACACAGACATAATCATGAGAAGAGTACAGAATTAACATCCAAGGTATCAGAAACCAATAAAAATAGTGATGGCAAAATGCTGTAGTGTATCACCTTGTTTTGATACATTTGAGTACAATCCATTATTTTAAAGCTCAGATGGATATTATATCCATTCCTACATTTAAGTAGTTTATTGAAAAATTATTTCTAAGACAAGTAAAAAAATTTAAAAACTGCTTAAGAGTTTAATGGATCTTCAATTACAAATGAACTGGCTATATCTGGCCAGCCAGGCCAACCAAATTATCTGCTGTGCATCTGATAAATATTCTTTCTGAAGAAATGTAATATAAGCAGAAATAAAAATCGTCCATTTCAGTATTTGGTAAATGATAACATTCCTCTAGGATGTCAGAGGACTTGGGACCTAGTGCATCAATTTTGCAAACAATTTTGGTTGACTTGAACATGCAGTATTGTAAGAAAATAAAAACTTTTCCCAGAATACTCAGGCCAAGTCTGATGATAACCAGCGAGGGTGTGACTCCACAGGGTGCTTAACAACTCCTGTGCCTGCTGCCTCTACCTCACTGCCTGGATTTTGGAAGCAGGGACTTAGTGATTCTGGTATTATTTTCTAGTTCTAACTTCCTCCACAGTGTTTATGCCACCTTTTGTCTCTCCTTTAGAATATAATGTTTGCTTTAGTTTTTGCAGGAAACGTTCTTGTTAGAATGTCAAAGACTAAGACCTGATGGGCTTTCCTGAGGACTTCTGCATGCACCAGTAAATATTAAGCATCTATTGTTAAATATACATCTCTCTAGTCAATGTTTGCCTGTACATTTCTAAGCACTACAAAATGTATTGCCAAATTATTTAGACAGGCCAATTAACTTTGCTTCAAGCATTTGCTGAGGAAAATAACCAGATTATAACCTCCAGGTTATTTTAAATTTCACATACTCACAAGGATTTCCTTATCACAACATATCCCATATGGTGATTTTTATATCCCCACTCAAGCTTTCCATTCAACAGATTCAGCATGGGTCAGATGCTCTGGGTTACACACCCACTGGTGACAGAGTTGGGGGAAGTAGATTTGGTCCATTTTCAAAAGTTCACTACATTGAAGTGTATGACGAAGAGGAGGTAAATTAGGTTCTTTCTGATATTAGTCAGTAAAGGCAAAAAATATGCAGTGAAAGGAAGTGGGTGCAGTATAACCTGTTACAAGCCTTGGGATACTGGGATTTAGCAGTATACTTTTCAGGCACATCTCCCTTTCGCAAGGGTTGTGTGGTTATCCCAGATGAGATGGCCCAGACTGTGGAGAGAATTGCCTGATCTGTATCCTTGCCCAGTGACAATAAATCAGCTTCCAGCAAAGCTGGGCTCTGTACTTTAGYGGAAGATGCAGTTGAGCTCAGACTTAGCACTTGGCATGCCTTGCAGTTATTGGCCAACAGATGCAATGTGTTAATGCCTTAGTCCTGAGCAGCTTATTAAAAAGAATTGGAAATAAATGACAATCAGAGTAGCTGGCAGGGGAACCTATTCAAAGAATGGCTAAACAGGCATCCAGTTACTCCTGCATAGCACCAAGTATGTGGCAAATAGAAGGTATAGTTAGGAGCTTTGTTAACATGTGGATAGCATATACGGCTACATACATTCCTAAGGCATCTACATTTCTTCCTAATACTACACACCTAGTCATTCTGTTCTTGAGAGTAGGGGAGCTGGAATATAGGRTGTTTGATCCTGAATTTTAGTAAATTTAAGGAAAGCGTCTCACTTAATTGCTTTTGCAATTTTTCCTTTCCAACACTCAGTGGCAAGCAAAAAGATACGCATATGCAYGGACTGAAATTCAAGCTCCCTATATGCACAAACACATTCATGATGGGGTCTGAAGACCCCATGCTTCATGCTTTGATCGCTGTATGTGGGCTCCTGTGCCTTTGTAATGGCCCTGCATCGAATTTCCACATTCAAATGCTGTAACCTCTGCTAGGTTGATGTGCCTCAGGAACCCCASTGAACGCTCACAAAAAAACATTTATTTTAAGTAATCAACTACAGATGAATCAGTATATCTGACTTATAAGCCCTCTGTATGATACTATGCTATCTTTAACGTTATATGCATTTCAAACRATCATGTCTTTGGTTTGTGATAAGTAACGTCTGAAGACATATCCTGCTCRCTCTTTGCTGAAGACTGTTTCCTCAGCCTTATCTCCATGCACACCATGATCAGTTCTTATGTGCTTGCATAATATTAATACTATAATTAGGTGATATATTCATTCCATCTGTTAATTTCCTGGTATATTCRCTGAGAGTTGGAAAAAAGTATTTTCTGTGGAGACAACCCCTTGAGAAGAGTGTGTGACAGTTGACAGATGTCAACTTGCTTCTAGATTGCGGTGAGGTCCACTGCCTTGGTAAAAAGCCAGAAGAGCAGTTGGCCCTGTCTCCAGCCTCAGCTGGAGCAGCAGAGACAAATCTGAAGAGCAATCACATAATAAGAGACCCTATAAGACAGAAAAGTTTCGTGCCAGTTGAGAATATCAGAATATCCGTCTGATGGAAATTCCACAGTGTTGATTTTCTTTCCTAAATGCTTATCATAGAAGCGTGGCTAAGTGGAGCTCTTTAAGAAAAAAAACCATTTACACAAACATATTTGGAAAAAAAATTAAAAGTTGTTGGATTGTTTTCCTAAAAACTGAAAAAAATATGGGCTGACTTCCTTACTTATCCCTCTGCAAACTTCATTTAACTTAATATTGACAAAGACAAATGGCTAAAATGTTTAAGATCAGAGAAAGAAATTGATTTGGAGAGAAATTCCTTCCATTTTGTTTATTTTACTCCTACTGATGCTAGTGAGAAGATCTGCACAAGATATTAGCATCAGTGGAGCTGCTTTTTGTTATACTTTCTTACAGAAAGTCACCTTTATGCAATGGTGAGGGAGGATGCACCAGTAAATAAAACCTGGTCCTGGAAATCAGTGCCTAAGATAGGTGTACACACCTTCCTAACTTTTTTTTAACTCTGCCTGGCCTTTTAGTCTCAATATGAACATTTTATTCGGCTCTAATTTTAACTTCTTTCCTTTTTAATGTTTCTGAGAGAAGCTCTTTAAAATACATCTCTGGAGGTTCTTTCCCTTGTGACATAATTCCATTTTGTTCTTCACAGAAATCAGGTTATATCCTTCCTAATTATATTTTGGTAACTTTTTTTTTTTTCTTTTTTCTTTTCATGAATATAAAATTTTGAAAGGTTAGACTTTTGCTAAAAGCCTATTTTGAGAAACAGTCCCTCTGAAGCCTTGTACAACTTAATCTCTCAGGTCGTTATCTTTCTGGCTTCGTTCTCCTTTTCCTCACCATGGTTATCAATCCATCTGGGTACCATATAAAACTGTAAAAATTTTCCACATATCCCACTTTTTAAAGAAATCAACTGAAAAAACAGAATTCTAGGATTGTTTTCTTGACTCTCTTGTAATTCTTGAGCATTTTAGAAAGGCATGAATGGAAAATTTAGATCCAAATACTTTGCTTGATACAAGTGAAGTGAATTTTGGGTATACTGATATACAGAACTACTCTAATGTCTAGAAAACCTGCTGGGATCTTACTGTTCATTAGAAAGAAGAGAAAAATACTTTTTTTCTGGTTTCTATTTATATTTCTCTTTGGATGGTTTTTAGTAAYTAAGTACATCATCGAGTTGCAATAGTAATATAACCATAGAAAAATGACAATGAGTGGAAATGTAAGTGTAAAGGAATCATCTGTATCAGGAAGAATGAAATTGTTAGCCACATCCATGTTAGGAAGTGCCAAAAATTGTCTTGTAAATAGATAAAATTAATATGTCATTTTCTGAGCTTTTCTAGAGCTGATGTTTCTTGTCCTTGTTTTGTCAGATGTTGTTGAAGGTACACGGAGTCATAGGCAGAAACTTGGATGGGTGATAAATGTTTCTGCTTTAGCAGTAAAAGGTTTTATAACCCCATGGTTGAGGCTCCGGTGAAGACCATCACTTTTATATTAATGAATGACTTGATAGAAATGAACTTCTGGGAAAAGTTCAGTTAGGTCCTATCTATTCTTGATCTAATCTGAAGGTCGAAGAGAGGTAGCTGTTCAGACACAAGTGGCATTGCTTTAGTACAGGCAGACTTGCCGCACAAGCAGACGTGTCCCCAGCCTGTGTTTCCATTTTGGAAATGTGACGCCTGTGACTGAAGGCTGTTCTGAATCTCCTTTTCTTTAATGAATCCTCAACTGACTTGTACTAATCTTACACTAAMCTGGAACGGCCTCGTTGGTAAGGGAAAAAAAAGATATCTTGCATATCTGGAACTCTCAAAGAAGCTCAAAGCCTGGTGATAAATAATTTCAAATCATTCTTTCTAAAAAGATCAGAAATCTAAAAATCTGAAAGGATTGAAATGTAGCAATACGAAAGCTTAAGCTAGCTGCTGGACTGCTGAAATGCACTCAGCATTGAGACCTTGTATAGGTCAATATGTTTAAGAATTTTATTGACTCTGGCAGCATCTCAAGCCATCAGTGAAACATCAGAGTCACTGAGGTATATCTGAGTATTGGCTTCTAGGCGCAGCCCTTCTTTTTAAAGTCTCTGATCAGAAAGGTGGTGGTTCTGGTTATTTCCAGCCTTGTCATTATATAAATCAGGCAATTAAGATGGGAGCAGATTCTCAATTACACTTATTCCTCAGTGGCATCCATGTGAACTCAATGTTTTTTCTAACTGCTGGGTGGGTGCCTGGCAGATGAATGCAAAAACACAGCTCAGCTCCATCTTGATTTGTATCTGAAAACTTCATCTTTACTTGAAAGCATTTCCTTTATATTATTGTTCAGTTCTGGAATTGTCAAAAGTCAAATATATCAACGTCTTCTGAGATTTCATGAGATTTAGGCTCCTGTTTGAAAATCTCAGCTTAAGTATTACTCACCTCTGCACAGAAGTTTTATCTTTTGGTGGGATGAAAAAGCATTAGATAACTGAAACAGTAAAGTCGTACATGGATTTAATGTTTGCTCTGAGGTGAGAAATTGAACTGGTTTGTATTCTCTCCCCTCTCAGCAACAAATACAAGCTCAAAACCCATCAGAAGTCACTCTGATTCAACATTTGAATACAAGCAAATACATACAGACATCTTAAGAAACAAAAAAGTAATACATACCTCCAGCYTTCCAAAATTCTGTCCAAGCTGAATGCAGTGACCACAGCTTGGGGAAGCCATTAGGTTGAGAGCCTAGTTAATGAAAAAGTCTTTGGACATTATAAACACTTGATCCCAATAGCAAGAGTGGGAAATAGAATTTATCAAAAGAGCAGCAGTGGGGAAGTATATAGTCCTAACAGAACTATAATCACCTTCCATTTTATATAGTTTTTTGTTTAGCTGGTGCACAAATAGCAAGTAAAATGGAATATATGAGCACTATCAGGAATTGTAGATGCTTTGAGTTTAAATGGTGGCATGGGCTGTAGTTTTCCACAGTATCATTAATCCAGATGTTGTAAAGAAAGTAACAAAACAACAAAAAAGTAAAACCAGCTCCTATCAATGGCACTTACAATCATATGAATTTGATTATTCTTTATGGGAGCTGGTCTTTCCCAGTGCTCAGACTAGAAAAAGTGTTACCTATGTTAATTGCATTTGCTGAAATTACATGACTGACCAAACAAATTATTCCATCTTGGATAGGAAAGTTGTTTTAGCCATGGGCAAGAATAGTATCGGGGATGTATTTACCAAAGTTAAGCTCTGATGAAYAACCCAGAGCTAGTAATATAGAGAAAGAAAGAATATGAACCCTTCAAAATTATTTTCATTTTT
This sequence comes from Phoebastria nigripes, assembly GCA_035582835.1. Taxonomy (NCBI): domain Eukaryota; kingdom Metazoa; phylum Chordata; class Aves; order Procellariiformes; family Diomedeidae; genus Phoebastria; species Phoebastria nigripes. The sequence continues at coordinate 940,247 of JAYKAV010002552.1, read as the reverse complement.
GTCAGATTTATCTATCATCTGCCACAGAGGAACTCTGCTTGCCTTCTTTGTCATTGTGTGATTCATGGGGTCATTTTACTACTTGACTAACTCCAAACTGGCCAGTTTGTGTACAGCAGATTTCAAGGGAAAAGTCTAGATTTTCTGGTGGGGAACTTTTCTGGGAGAAGGCAATATTACTTATTTCAAAGGCACTCTGCAAGCCTGGCCTGCCTAGTGCAGTATTTATTCATAACATTGAAGAAGGTAAGAGACAGTCCACATARGAAATATACTGCCGTAATGTAAAATAATGTCAAAAATATCTGAATATTTTTATTCAGYAATATTAGTCGCTTTTTGAACCTTTTTGGTATTGTATTTCTGCAAAGACTCTACTGCAAGACTTTTACTTATAAAAATGCACTGGACAAAATGTTAAAAGTTGCCCRAAAGAACAAGATGAAATGACCACTTTCTTTATAAGATTCAGAAGCCTTAATAGAGTATGTTGCAAAGTAAGAAAAAGCTTTAGGTGTGCTTGACAATATTTATTAGATGTRCTACCTTTATTACATGTCTTATGACCTCCCCTACTCCTTCATCTTTCTACCCCTCATCTTAAGGTGGGATTTTAAAAAGTGATATGCATTTGAACTYAGCTACCCTGTTCATGTCCCTGCCACTGGCATGAGCAGAAGTAGAGGTAAGTCAGCAAGAATGCTTTCAAAAATTCTTTCCTTTTCTATTTATAGAAAGATCTTGGGTCTCATCTGGTGGAGACGAGTTCCAGCTATACAGCCCAAACCATGGGCAAGGTCCAGATTATGGCTGTATTGTCTGCACCTCAGTCTTTCTCACAGTTGTCCTTCCTTCTCAGCTGCTTCCATTAATTCTTGGAGAGAACAGACATTTCTGTCATGGRCAGAAATGATTTTGATACAAGTTTTCTCTTAAAATAACTTGTAACTTTAAAGTAAATAATGTGCAAATTTAGAGATGTACATGTTTCGTTTAACACATATGGCACTTTTTTTTTTTTTTAAGGAGCGTTGGTGTGAATGTTYATGAGGATTTTATTCCACTGTTCTGATTATCTTCATTTATCCCACCATTGTGAAACACTGTGTGAGCTTTCCATCATCAGTGAAGCAATTGGATTTTAGGGATCTTAATGCAGCATGTCTGGTGCTTAAAGTATAGTTTCTCACTAAAAAGTGGTCATGTTACAGCCAATACCGTATCTCAGCCTAGCCTTGAGCTGCTTCCTTTCTCTTCAGCTTTCATTTCTGTATAGTTCAAGCAGTGACTGGTTTTGTCATTAGACAGCCCTTGTAGTCAGTTCTTCAAAACCAGTAGACACATCCCCCAGTTTCAATGCAGCAATTTCAGATGCGTATCACAGAATCATAGAAAAATTTAAGTTGGAATGAACATCCAGAGGACATCTGCTCCAGTCCCTCCAATGCAGGACTGAGCCAACTTTGAAGTTAGATCCATTTTCAAGCTTGATCCAGTAACTCAGGTCCTTGTCCAGCCAAGTATTCAGTATTTCAAAGGCTGGAGATTTCACAGCCTCTCTGGGCTCTGTTGCAATGCTAAACCACTCACACTGCGAAGAATTTTATCCCAGTTGTCTGAAGCAATTTCCCTTGCTTCAACATGCACCCATTGACTCCAGCCATTTTACTGTAACCTCTGAGAACAGTCTGGCTCTGTTTCCCTACACAAATTTCCTCTTGACCCCCATTGCTCCATTTCTTTTCAGGCTTTGGTCTCCAACCCCCACAGACCTTGTTTAAGGCACTCCTTATTACTTTAGCAGCCATGTTGGCAAAGACGGTCTTGCCCCACTTTGTCAGATCTTCTGTTCTCTATCCAGTTATTTACAATTAAATAGCCCTTTCTTGACTCTCTCCTCTTCCTAGGAAATACCTGAACATCATTTTCCAATTTTGCTTCCATTAGGGAGGAGAGAAACAGATTGATTCCTCCTCCTCTCATGCAATACGGTCTGCATGAGAATAAAAAAACTGTTCTCCAGTTGCACTGGTGAAACCTGGAATGAGCCTAGGGCCTAATTTCTCAGTTCACTGTAGGCTGACTTCTCTTTCTACATCCTACCACGTTGTGCCTACAATCACCTGTATACAGGCACAGATCAGTCAGGGATTCTTATTGTGCAGACTTTGCACAGGCAGAAGACAGTTTTAAGAAGTAGCAGAATTTTTTTCTGGAACACAGTTATTCCTTCTGTATTGGTAGAGTAATAAAACATAATTAATCACGGGTCCTTATCAACAAAATATTTGTTGTTAACGTTCAGAGACACCGCACATCTCTTTTAGTCGGTTGGTTTCCCTCATGTCTCTCCTCCTGTGTTTTAATAATCTGTACTATTTTTATTTATCCTGAACAACTAGTCTCAGACTAAATTAAACAAACCACTAGGACCTTAATTTGCCAAGCATTACCTAAGGTTTTTTTGTTTAATTAAAAATACTTGAAAGATTCTAACTAAAACGCCAGCGAATATTTATCAAAGGAAATGCCATCTAAAAAAGTAATTGCCCATTTGATGTGGGCWGCTCAGGTTAAATAACTCAAAGGAACGGCCACATTTTGAAATGTTGAAATTTCAGCTAAAGGAAGAAGGATTTTTCAGTAATTGGATTCAGTAAGATCTAAATGTATTATGCATGTTGCTTTGCCTGAGGTGCAATTACCACACTACCTTTTTTCTTTACACAAGTGTCCTGGTGTCAGCTGGGATAGAGTTAATTTTCTTCCTAGTAGCTGGTATAGTGCTGTGTTTTGGATTTAGTATGAGAAGAATGTTGATAACACACTGATGTTTTAGTTGTTGCTAASTAGTGTTTACACTAGGCAAGGACTTTTCAGCTTCCCAGGCTCTGCCAGGTGCACAAGAAGCTGGGAGGGAGCATAGCCAGGACAGCTGACCCAAACTGGCCAATGGGGTATTCCATACCATATGACGTCATGCTCATATAGAGCTGGGGGAAGAAGAAGGAAGGGGGGACATTCRGAGYGATGGCGTTTGTCTTCCCAAGTCACCGTTACGCGTGACGGAGCCCTGCTTTCCTGGGGATGGCTGMACACCTGCCTGCYSATGGGAAGGAGTGAAGGAATTCCTTGTTTTGCTTTGCTTGCGTGTGCGGCTTTTGCTTTACCTATTAAACTGTCTGTATCTCAACCCATGAGTTTTCTCACTTTTACCCTTCCGATTCTCTCCCCCATCCCACTGGGGGGGAGCGAGCGGGCGGCTGTGTGGGGCTTAGTTGCTGGCTGGGGTTAAACCACGACAACAAGCTGTTACCTAAGTATGCTTTAAGCCAAAGACTGCAGACAAACGTTTCCAGATTTATTTTTTTCAGTTAAGAATTTAGTCTGCTGATAATTAAAAAKTATATTTAGGGGCTAGTCTGAAAATATTCTGAAGGTTTAGTTTATAGAGTGGCAAGCAAGCAAAATGGTTTATATCTACACCTATATATCAAATCTTCTCCCAGAAGTTTCCAAAATACTTAAGACAATATTTAAGTGTGTGTATAAGGATTTTGTGTCTGTGCATATTGTATAACATTTACTACAGCTCTTAAAAAAACATAACCATCTATGGTGTTGAATAAGTTGTCTGTTTAACACGGCATATAACACCTTGCTGCAGTTTAGGATGGAAAGGAGACTGTCAGTTCATCTGAAACTTCAGGGAAATGTAGGACGAAGAGATGTCATTATCTGAACAGAAATCAAAAGCAAGATGGGTATGGACATGGATATTTTTGCAAAGGAAGTTCYGTGATTCCAAAGGGTCTGCCTTTTTCCATTGTTTTTAACCTCTTTCAAAACAAGATCATCTCTACTAACTTAAAGCCTCAAAATATCATATGGTGACATATGAGCTATCTAGCAGGGAATCAAAGGGATGAACTGTCAACAACCGAAGTTAAAAATCTGTATGTCTTATGGACAGTATGTCATATGTATCCTCAAAAAAGCAAACTTTTACTGAGTGCTCCAGATCTGTTACCTAATATTCAGTCTTTTATCTTTTTTATCATGTCTCATGTTCACGCACTTAATTACAACCTATTACTTTTTAAAATGCCATGCATGAAAGTTAACAGGGAATAGTATTCACTGCACAAACTGGTATTCCCATCACCTTATGGTTTTGCCTATATGGACCTTTTGTAGCAAGAAATGTGAGCATATGGTTGGACTCTCTGAACTTAAAGGTCTTTTCCAACCTAAATGATTCTATGATTCTATAACAAATAGCATAAAAACATTCAGGTCATCACCCCATGCCCTGACCCTACTGACCCAGATCAAATACACAGACCACCTGCAAAGGTAGCGCTTTCTCCTAATCCAGCAGATGACAGGATAGCCATCCCAAGAGTGCACAGACTCAAATGCAGACTTTATCTGTATTTTGAAGTAGGCAGTGATTATTCCCATATTAGAACCAGCAGATAAATCGTGTGACGTCCATTCTGTGAAGGTTTGCCTGTAGGAYGAGCAAACACACAGATACTGTTACAAGGAAGAAATGAAGTCCATGTAGGTGATAAGATCAGTTTTCAATATAGGGAATGCTTCTGCTTTATTTACTTCCAAAATGCTTACCTCTTAATTGAGCTATTAATAATTGCGTGAGAAACACCACCACAGTTGTGAAAAGTCAAGGATCCACAGCAGATGATGTGAACAATTTCCAAAGCAGAGAGTTTAGCTGTAATACRGCCTGCTCAACAATGATGCTTTTAGAAACAAAAGATACTTTCAGAGTAGCTAAATACCTTAATTCTGTAATTGGTTATCCATTCACCATGGTATATATTATTGTGCCTGACTAGAGGCTCTAGCTTGCATAAATTATTGTGGTAACCAAAACGTAAGCTACAGTAGAACTGGGCAAAACTTGTCCTTTGTATAAGTACCTTTTGCAATTGTAACTTTATTCAAAAGTACAGTTTTAATGAAATTATTACAGTTACAAATGTGGGATGATCAGTTGTTTTGGGTGAATTAATTGTGGACAAGAATGGAAAATTCAGAATGTTTTGTCATTCAATTTTATTTTAGTGTCTGTTTAGTTCAGCTATCTCTATTTTTCCTGTATATGAAAAAATTAACAGTYCCCTTGGCGCTGTTTCCCTTTTCACCTGCTCTATCTTCAGACATTTTGAAACAGTTAGAAGAAAGTTTACTGATCATGAGCAACTGATCTGGAGAAATTCTATTCTGTAATTTGATCAGTGGTATCAATACGTACGATTTCTAAAGCAATAGTAAGTTTTACCAGATAGTAGGTTTAACTGGATTTATATGGGATCATTCCTTGAAAATGAGATATGGATTTGCAGATCAATTGTGCTTGTTCCCCAAGRCTTGTGGGTCATGACATAGTTCCTAAGTAACTGGTATTTGTATATGTCTCACTTTTAAATATCCAACCTTAGACATGAAGAAGCAGCGTGATATTCATAAAATGCTAGGCATGATTTCCCTAATGAGGTGCTCAGAGTCTGTAATCACTTCTGAAAATGCTGGTCCATGTTTAATCAATTTTACCAGATATTGTAAGATGTCAGGACTTACTACTACTGGTTTTATTTCCTTAGAATGGGACATGAAATCATTATCTCTTGATTTATAACCAGTCAGATATAACTTCATTTTTAATGACAAACAAATTCAATAAAAAACAATTTTAGCTGCAGATATGAAAACTGATACAAATAAGTACAAATAAATGTGWTGTGTTGTATAATTAGTTACCATTTACTTTCTCATCCTGGGAAAACCCACAGGATGATTCCAGTTTTTTATAACTTCTTAAGAGATTCTGACCTTATTATTTGCACTCATATTTAGGATTAGAAAATTTTTCCAGCTGATGGTGGTTGCGGTATGAGATAAATTGTGAAATTCCACAGGCTACTGCTGCTATGTGGTGCAGACCATAGCTGCCTTCAGCAATTACTCATTGTGCTCACAGAACTGGTAGCATTTTTGCAAACATCATGTCCTAGCATGCATGTCAGCCACCCCAGATAAGACCACACCAGATTAGGACACAGTACAGAACTGTGGCTCCACTGAAGTTGGGGAATCCAGGAGGTGGCCTGGGTGAGCAGCTCAGTGATGCTGTGGTAATCATGGGAGCTACCAGGGGTTTCAGTGCTGGTCCATGTGGCAACACTGAATCTCCTCTGAAGGAGGAGTCTGTCTTCAGTCCTTAAAATGGGAGCCACGTTTACTTTACTACAGTCACAGCAGATGTTCATCTGAAAGGTGCTGGCCTGGATCTTCCATCCCAAGACAGAATTGACTCTTATGTAAACCTTTCCTGACAGACCACCGTCTTCTTGGAAACCCTCAGTGACAAAGACAGCACAGCCACCTCTGGTAATCTCTTCCCATGCTCCACTATTATTAGTCTTTTCCTTTTACCCTRCCTTGAACTTCCTCATCACAATTTAAAGCTACTGCTTCTTGTCTTATAGGGTGCTTAGGGAGAATCACCTCTTCTTCTTTCAATAATGTTTTATATATTTGAAAATCTATCATGTTTACCCTCACTGAACTAAAAAAATGAAAAGTAATTCCAGTTTGACAGCCAGCGAGTAAAAACATATGACGCAATCGTTTAACAGAGGCTTCAGAGGAAAATGACCTATAACTGAGAATGTGAACACCTCTGACTTTTATAGACAATTATGCCAGGTTCAAATTCCCATATGTGTTGTGGTTTAACCAGGCAGGCAGCCAAACACCACACAGCCGCTCGCTCACTCCCCCCCCCCCAGTGGGATGGGGGAGAGAATTGGAAAAAAAMCTAAAATTTGTGGATTGAGATAAAGACAGTTTAATATAACAGAAAAGGAAGGGAAAATAATAATGGTAGAATATACAAAATGAGTGGTGCACAATGCAATTGCTCACCACCTGCCAACCGATGCCCAACCTGTACCCAAGCAGCAATCGCCCTTCCCCCACTGTCCTGGTTTCAGCTGGGATAGAGTTAATTTTTTTTTCCTAGTAGTTGGTATAGTGCTGTGTTTTGGATTTAGTATGAGAAGAATGTTGATAACACACTGATGTTTTTAGTTGTTGCTAAGTAGTCTACTAGTCAAGGACTTTTCAGCTTCCCATGCTCTGCCAGGTGCACAAGAAGCT
>JAYKAV010002552.1:804294-930609 GCA_035582835.1 Phoebastria nigripes | reverse complement strand
TGAGCATGACGTCATATGGTATGGAATACCCCATTGGCCAGTTTGGGTCAGCTGTCCTGGCTATGCTCCCTCCCAGCTTCTTGTGCACCTGGCAGAGCCTGGGAAGCTGAAAAGTCCTTGCCTAGTGTAAACACTAGTTAGCAACAACTAAAACATCAGTGTGTTATCAACATTCTTCTCATACAAAATCCAAAACACAGCACTATACCAGCTACTAGGAAGAAAATTAACTCTATCCCAGCCGAAACCAGGACAGTATGGAACTCTTGAATTACTTTCTGCAGAAATCTTAAGCATATCCAAATCTGATCTTCAACAGTCTAAAATATAGTTTAGAAATAATGAAAGCTTTCTGTGATATTTCTAGAGCTTTTCCTTTAGTTTCACAAGCACAGTGCCATGATATCTCAATCCATAGTCCTGATACCAAGGGAAACTAGAGAATACTTGACCAAACCTCAGGAAGTGTAGGGTTTACATTTGGGAACAAGCGGAGCTCTTTCATCCATTGCTTGGCCACACTAGTTTAGTCTTACTTATTACTGGATCTGACATGATCACATGTTGCTATGAGACGGGACCTTTTTTTGCACTTTCCTACTCCCATGTGTCCATTAAAGCCAAAGGTTTTGATAGTTTCCTGATAGGTCAATATAACACCCTGCAATGTAACACACTCCAGATAAGGTTGAAGTAATGATCTCAAAGCAGGACTATCAGCTCTGTGTGTTAGTCTTCACAATAGATTTCACAATAGTCATACATACATCTGACAGACTTTAAAAGTCAAAGATAAACAATTATCAAGTGGAAACAGAAAACAGCTCACATGTGATATTACCTTAGCTGGGCACAGTGCTAAGCTCTATTTAAAACTGCCACGCAACTGCATCTRTTGAACAAACTGGTACCGAGGAACATTTTGTTTGGCAAAGTAAATGAGAAAAAGATAAACTACAGAGAAGATTATTCCCCCTGTAGATTCAGTTTGATAAGTAATAGTATATTTAAGTAGGATAAAAGAAACAAAACTTCAATTGTAGGAAGTGAATGGAGGAATCCAGCTTTGCCATCTATATCTTCTCCGATCCATTTTTACCACCGTCCCCCTTGGTGAGCATGTAATCTATCAGCAAACATTGCGGGATTGCTTCTCAGCGATGTTAGGGAACTGACTCRGAAGCCTCTTTGCTTCTGTTTGTGCCTTCTCACAATACCAGACTTATAATACCACATACATTTAATGAAAAAGAATAATGGCAGAGAAAGGAGACTGCACAACCCCAGGTGAGTCAGGATGACCGTGAACACTTTCTTCATCGGCGTGTCCTAACTGTTAACCTGGAATAACAGGTTAACACTACCATTCTGGCAGTGATAAAAGATGCAGACTTATTTACTAGACACTAAGAGCAGTGATTCATTTTACATAGGTCTTCAAAGAGATGTCAAAGAGTTTGGGTCACTAAAGGTGTATCTAGCAGTGACGTATCATGCCGTGCATAAATACCAATTACTTGAGCTGTCAGGTCCATAGAGAGAGAGAAAGATCAGCAAAAGGACCTGCAGGGGAAGCTGAGGAGTAGGGGGAAAACAGGAAAAAAGAGGAAATCATACTAAAACACAACCAGCCCTAGGCTGGTAACACCCTGGAAGAGCAGTTCTTCCCCATGGTGGGGACAGGGATCAAGGTCCCCGTACTCCCCTTCCCCATGGGTGCTTCTGCGCTGCTACCTCCATGCTTCCTTCTGCAGCCTCTGCTCACTCCGCTCCCTTAAAGTTTGGCAATTCCCCATATCTATAGAACTAGATAAGAAGAACTAGTCTGTGACTCAGTATTTACCGTGTTAAAAAATAATTAGACTGTGTGATTAATGYTCCTTGATTTCTCTTGTTCCTTGTCAGTGCCTTTTAAACAATTATCATATTAATAAAGAATCAATGATATGTTCATGAGTAAAATAGTGTTTGAAGAAACGAGGGCAACGTCCTAACCAGAACTCCATTACATTGATACTGAAAAATTATGACCCGATATAGGCCTTGAACACTTGACTTTTTCTTCTTCTGGTTTGCTTTAATCGGAAATTTAAGAAAATGATTTTGCCTTTAGATAACATTGCTCAGATTCCTTTCAGCTCTGCTTGGAGTGCCAGATATTTTTTTTTTAATTTGTAAGAGTCAAAAGCTACCCTAAGATGACAGGAAATGAGGGTCTGACCAGTTTCTTCAAAGTCCTCTTCATCAGACTAATGATACTGTATGGAAAACTCTTGGATGGGGAACAGTATAAAAATTTGGGACAACAGAGAGAATACATATAAACCAGAAAAAAAGCTCAGACTTCTCAGAGCTACTAACTCTTCGCAAAGAAGAATCTCCTAAAGACTTACTCTCTTCTGTTAATACTGTGTTATCCTGAAATCATTGACAAAGGTCATGCACTGTTATTCAAAGAATTAGATATTTTTTGAATTTATAGTTAATTTAAAGTTGTCTGCAAATAGTCACTTTTTTAAAATACCATTGAACAGCATCAGTGGCAGAGGCTGATGGTTTACAAGGCAGCTGAGTAGCAGAGTGATAGGTGTTATATGAAACACTGCTGGCTAGGAAACTAGACGTGGTATCGTGGTGAGCCTGATCTTCTATTATTTGGGTCCCTCTCAATTTTTTTTGTTGTGTAATGGATCACCAGGCAATTATGCTTGTTACCTCCGCTACCTATTTCTCAGGAATGTCGTTTAGGAAAGTTGATCCTACCTTTTTGACATGTAGCAACTACCACTCCTTATGAAAATACTCACATGCCATGACATACATGGAGAGAAAAGGCCACCAGCATCTTTAAGAAGTACTCCTCTAACCAACATACACAAGAATTTKGTACCTGTGAGCGTGACCTTTGTGCAAAGAGGAGCACGCAGAGGGAAGCAGAGACTCCTGTTGCCTTCTTGAAATGTGGTTGGTGTGCTGTCTGACACATCATTTAAAAATAGATAGAAGGGATCCTAAGAGGTCATCCAATTTATCTTCCTGTCTTCTTCTATCTAAACTACCTGACCATTTTTTGATTCATCTTCTCTGAGCAACTTTCATCAATAGAGATCCTGCCTTCATTTATTTTGCCCTTTTTATTTCCACCCACCACCACCACCACCTCAACGTCCCAGGCAATGTGTTTTATAACCTCACCTTTGGCATACCAGGGAATTGAAGGCTGAAAGAGGTCCTTAAGGTCACCTTGGCTGATCTCCTTCCACATCATACATTGCAAATGACAGCACCAGTTTACTCTGCATCTGTGCAACAAATCTGGGCCTGAAAAGACCAAACCATACCTGATTCCATTACAAACCTGAGGAGAAAGATAATGTTCCTTTTGGCAGCTGGACACTTTCACAAAATGCATTAAAATGTACCCCAGCCGTTGCTTTTATTTCTCTTTAGAGCATTTAACCTTTTAAATATGCTAAAGTGCTATTGTAAAGAAAACATTCAGAACGAATATTCTTTAAGCACAGCAATATAGCTTTCAAGTATGGTCTGTGATTTGGCATATTGCCCAGGAGAACAGCTTATAACTGCTCTCACAATGGGTTTTATTCACAAAGTCAGTCAGTCTTTATACGTGTTTCAGGAAATGTCCAGGGTGAGTATAGGCAGCCCAGGTAAATAATTTCTGATTAATCACAGTTCCCTCACTCTATTCCTTGCCTCTCTCCCTGAACTCTTTCCTTGACATTTCAGTGTTTACTTCATCAGTGGACTTGACAGGATGTCGTCTGTATTTCTAACTTGAACCTATTAAGCAGAAGTGCTTAACAGCAGCAATAATTTACAAGATAGACAGGAAGGCAGGGAGTGGTGACAAGATTTTCTGAGCAAGTGCAATATTAAACCAAAGGTTTCAGCTAGAGAAAAATGTACCACAGCTCCAAGGTGATGCAGACTTGTGTGTCGTTTCAGGTCAACATCAGTTTTTTTCAGCAGAGTCATATGCAGTATGTAATTTATCTTGGAGAACTTGGGCTTGTTCTTGGTGATGATTTTCTTTTTAGACCATATAGCATTWTTCCCATTGCAAGCATAGGGTTGCTTTCTGTATACAGGGAAAATGCCACACACCTCGTCTACATCCAATGAGGTCAAATAAGGTTAATTTAAATTGTAAATTAATACTATGCAAAGGTGAAATTTATTTGCATGTTTAAATTAATAGTCCAATATCCAAATGTGCAACTCAGAGTGTTACCAAACACTTGTTAATGTCTCAGTCACTCAACTGCCTATTTTATATCACATGGTAAAAGTTCCTGTTGCACTTTACCCTTGCAAAACCTAAGTGTTTATGCAAAGATAAGCTTGCTTTTTTTCTTGACCGGTATAGCTTCAGTAAAAGTGTGAACTAAGCTCGTATTACAGAATCGTTGATGAATAATAGGTAAAATGTTAGCACCATCCATGATACTGTCTGAAAAGATGGCAACTAGGAAAAAAAGCCACCCAAAACAAACCCAAGAGTTTTTTCATCAAAAGCTGAAGAAATCCAACTTACAAACAAATGTATTAAAAAAAAAAAAAAAAATCTCTGCTTTTTAACACTCACTCATTARAATGTAACTTCCAATATCTTTATATGGTGGCTATTATGTATGTATTAAATTTTAAAATTTCAATAACTTTTATAAGATATCATTTTTACAGCCGAGGTGCTCCTCTTGATATTTGATTTGACAGAAATGTGTCAGGCAGAYTGGAATGATTGACAGGTGCCACTTCAGAGCTCTAGTTTGCCAAAAACTTGATGGGGAGTACTTTTTGTTTGGAAGGAAATGAGCGTTTTCTTTTTAGCCACTTGGTACTCAAAACCACTTGTTAATTGCTGATTTTGTAATGTTCCCTGTTATTCCATATAACTGAGGATCCAGGAATTTGCTGAAAATCATGCATTTCTAAGAGCTGAGCATCGCTTTTCTTCATATTTGGTAAATTGCTTGTGCAATTCTCAGGTTTACTTTTTATTAGTGATGTTTGGAGGCTGTTTTTTAGCAAGATGTGAAACTACTAGGTTGAGGTYTATTAACAAATAAATCAGATACACTGGTTGAATTCATTCAACAGAATTAACTTTCAAATCTACTGTAACGCACCCACCAAAATAAGGATTGTCACCAGAGCTGCTGCATTCTTCCATCCTATGTGGTTTCCTTCTTGCTCAGTCCTTGCATATGTCTGATGGTAACAGTGGGTTGGGGGCTGCTTCTCTAGGACAAGATGTGTGTGAAAGGGATTTTGAGGTCTTACCTGACCACTGAGATGGCCTGGGAGCAAAAGACTCCCTGTTTTTTTGGAAGCAAGGAAGAATCTTTCTCACTCTCGAATTGAATTCTTTAAGAATGACTCTTTTGTTCTTTCTCAGTGTAAGGAATGAATTCTTTCTCTAGGTCTTTGCATGGCTGGTATAGCACTAATGCAAGAGTAAACCAGCCACTGATCTGTAGCCACCTTCCCTCCCATCATCTTTATGGCCCCCTGTTCTGACATATCTCCTGCATCGGTGTGGTACAGCTGCGTCACTGTGTACTTAGCAATGCCAGTGCCTCAGCCAGGTTGGTCAGGCTGTGAAAGATGCCTCATCCTGCTTCTAAATTTTGTCAAGAAAGAAATGGTTATGAGGAACCTGGAACTTCTCTTCTTCATCCCAGATGAAAGCAGGTCCTGGATTTGCTACTCCCACAGCTAAGCTACAAAAATGATGGGTTTAGTGAGGGGTTTTTGCTTACTCCACAATTGARGAGTAGAAAACAATTTTGCAACTGGGTTGGCTGAGTTAGAATAGATTTGTTAAAGATCTCTGAACACTCAGAGAATTTGATAGACTTTCCTGCGGCTATTGCTTATGTGGAATAAAGGCATGTCCTTTCTCCAACATCTAAAACTGAAATAAGTAAAGTAAAACTCAAACTCATTTGCATGCAGAGTTTTGTTCATTCGTGAATCCCCTAAACTCCTTCTCTAATAAAACCCAGTCATGTGGCTGTTTGCAGATACCAGCAAAAAAAAAACAAGTTGCAAGATGGGGTCAGACCAGAATTTGGAATTTTGCAACACAATCATGCATAATTTTTCCTCAATAGATTGAGGCAGCTGATTAGCATTGAATAAAACCATTTCCCGATTTGAACTTATACTCTGCTTACATTATTATCTATGCATGCTGTTGGCCATGCCATCTTGTAATTGTTCACCCCACAATTAGATGTGGCTTTGTTTTCTCCTTTATGCTATCGCCTCACTGCAGATGCAGCCTTACAATGAGCTAGTCTGGGGTGCTCTCGGAGTTCTTGTTTCTGCTTAACATCTTGGAAAACTAAACAAACAAAATCTCTCCCTGTAAACCTCTCAAGGTTAACAAGCAAGCTGAGTATGAAATTTGTTACATCCTAGCAATTGTGCTGCCTAGTGATGAGGAATGCTGTCTGTCAGCTTTCCTTTGCAGCTAATTTCTTAAAAAATCATCCCCATGCTGCAAGGGGGAGGTATGGAAGCTTTAATGAATAAAAAGCAAAAAGCCTATGTTGTCTGGAAAATATGCTGCCATTCCTGCTTTTGTTCTCTTTCACCTGTGAAAAAATATAAGCACCCCAGCTCTGAAAGAAGCGGGGAAAAAATATGAGCGGGCATCAAATCTGCCCCATGCTAGTAAGATCATTGCTTTTCTTCTCTTTCTGTGCTTTATTGAAGCACTTAAAAAATATAGCATCTCCTGAAACTACAAAGAAGTTTCACTGACAAGTGTAATAAAGCAGTTTTCAGTAGGCACTGGATTCTCTTTACCTGTTTCTGCTTAGGACAAGAACAGAACAGCATAATCTGACCCTTCTTCTTCAGTCTTTTCCATACCCTTATTTACCTTTGGGTAAGTTTGCAGTATCAGCACTGATTTAAAAATTAATTTTAATCACAGTATTTGCAATCTATTGGAACAGTTATTGAGAAGCTAAAAATGGGGATGAGCTTCCCAAGTGTCCATCTCTTTTTGGCAGACATCAGTGAAACATCCCAGTGACCTATGGGCAGCCCACTACTGGAATGGCCCATAGCCGGGGGCAGAAAGCAAGTCCTGATCACACGGAGGCACGTGGATCCTGGCCTTACAGCAAACTCTTGCTCCCAGATTTATGGTAACTGTCTCTGGCTTCTTCACAAAATGCAGCATTTTTTCTACCAGAAAATTTAGTGCACAATGCTTTTGCTTGCCAAGGTAGATTTCACAGTGAATATAAAACCTCCAGCAAGATAGAAAAAAATTTATGTATAAGATAATGGGAATAGGTTAGTAAAGTCCAGGAATTGTAACACAAAAAATTCCTTTTGCATGAGAAATAAAAAGCAAACAGAAAATGGTAATGTGTGTTTTGACCTTAGGAAACCCCTGCACAAATTTCTAAAACAGAAGAGTTCCTCACTATATTCATAGTTTTCTTAATCAAAGTGATTCTTTGGGCAAGGAGTGCTTTTCAATGATTAGATGAGGGTAAGGAGGACACAGAGGCTCCAAAGAATTTTGTGTCTTCACCCTTATGCAAGATGTTTTTCTGTTATGGATGTTTGCTGTTATCATGGGATGCTTGGTTTAAACACAGATTAGCGAGGCTGTATTGTGCTCGGCTAAAGAACCTCATGGAACACCGTTTTCTAGATCAAAGCATACCGTCAGGTCATTCTCATCACTTCCCCATCTCCTCATCTTGTCGCATCATTTATGCTACCCCCTGCATGTTACCTTTTCTTCCAGTGTTGAAAACGAGTGGGATGTGATAGGCACCCCTCCTCTAGTCCCCATCCACCTTTGTATGTGCATTATTTTTGGACCTCACTGGAGAGTCTTGAATTTATTCAGTTAGGCTGCCACTTATCCTTTTCCCTCATTGACTGATGAGCTTCCATTATATGTGCAATCTCTGTTTTCATTACCAAACTGTGGTATTTTACATTGTCACATTTGGAGCGATCATACGTCTTGACTACGTGCTTTCCTGATTACAAGCTTCCTTTGTGAAGAGCTCCATCAGCACCTTGATTTTCTTTCTGATTTTTTCTAACCGTTTCAAAATCTTAACACTTTACTGGGTTTTTGTTAGCAGTGAACTCGATCTTGAGATGGTATTCAGATAGAAGCTTAGAGCTTCTTTTAGGTATGTCTCAGTTGCTTAGTAGTCTACATTTTCCACTAGTAGAAAATAAAATACCTCAACTGAAGTCAAAGGAAGAAACTACAGTGCAGACAGAATTTTTAAAACCTGAATTCAAAAGCATTTTTACAGTTACTTCAGTACTCCCAGTCTTTCCCGATTTCAGCCACTGGAGGAAGACTGCTTCTAATTAGAGTCTGACTCCAGAACTGAACACCTTATTTTTAATCTGTTCCCAATGCAGGCAATGTAGATACAGCCTGCCTTAACAGGGTGCCAGTTTTGAACAGTCTGGACTCAAGCAAGTCCATACCAGCTGGCCCAGGCGGGTGATAAATCTAAATACATGAATGTTGCAGACAAGATCCAGGTTGGGKAGGTGAGACTCTGCATCTTAAGAAGACACTGAGATCCCAGGGATTGTGATATATTTCTCATTGGGCTGTGAGAGCCTGTTTATGTCTTAGTGTCCTCATGGAATCATTTCCCAGCACTCCTTTGACAAGGGGCAGAAAGACCTAAGGCAGCCTACAACCAGGGAATGAAACACACACAGCAAAGTCATTTTACTAAATAGATTATTGTTGGAAAATATGATTTCAGAGTGACAGGTATTTGTTGCAAATTCAGGTCTAGTGTAGACAATAGCTTCAGCAAAAGATGAAAATGGAAATATCTTTTACAAGTTAAGATACTTCCAGTTTTAACCTTAAAGYGAGAAATTTAACAAAAAAAAAATTAAGAGGTTCAAACAGTTGCTCTAAACCAAAGCAACATGGTTTTGCCCAGCTTTTGTACCATGTAATGGTCCCCAACTTTCAGACACAGGACAAGGAACAGTTGGCATTTTTAATTTCTTGGGCAACTGAAGTAGGTGTGCCTACAGATTTTTGCATTTACTTCGGGCAGTCCTATTATAGAAATTCTGTAATCCATTTCAAGCATGGAATTATTCCGAGGAACCTACTGAGGCTAGAAATGGAAAAGCCTAAGGTATGGAGGACCTGCTGGGCTGACATTACATGCCCAGCATGTGACCAGCATCAGGGAGACCGCAGCATTGTGGTCAGCAGAGAGAGCCCCGTGGCTGCTGGCTGGAGCCCATACATGTACATCAGGAAAGGAACATCTGCTGCTTAGAGAAGAAAATGATTTTGAGGGCTGCCTTATACRGTGTCAGCTTATAAAGTCCATGTTTATTCAGCCCTGCTTGTAAAGTCCGTGATGGTTGTACTGGCTGTGATGGGAAATGAATGAGCACTGGCAAGGAAAGCCTTGATCGCAGGATGTGACAGTGTGAAATTAAGCTATCAGTATTAATTTTCTTCTTGGTAAATGTCCTCYTCTTCTCCAAGCATTGGGAATGACTTTGGGAGGTGGGCTTTTAAAACTTTCTTCTCAAAAGCTTGTAATACAATCAGTTAAAAAAGACAACACTAGTGAAAATAATAAAAAAARTCCTTTCTCTTTTCTTAATGATATTTGCACTTCCTTGTATTACTGCTCACAAACAGCTTCTGTTMTGTCTCCCATGGATTTATAAATGCATATGTTATCCATAGGCAAAGGCAAAGATCCAGTGTTTGCTTATGGAAGAAACTGGATCATCAATTTATATCACTTTAAATCCTCCCAGTCCCTCCAGGTATTAGAGGGACTTCCCTGGAGGTCAGATGATGTTTCCCTGTAGCATTATGCACTGCCCCAATAGATACACTCCACCATCCAGAGCCGCTTTCCTTCCCAGCTCAGCTGAGTCACTTTAAACTAGGTTTCGTAATGCATGGTAGCAGCTGGGGATAACTGGAAGAGGACTATAAGCCTACCTTTCAAATGGTCTGGTTCCTATGAGGCAAAGGCCATGCTATGTGATCACTGAAGGAAAAACACAAGGCTGTGGGATTCTTTCTTCCCACGTCTGCAGTTGTCCGTGATCTCAACAACYTGAATTTTAATTACTAGATTACCAAGGGCACTTCAAGATGTTTTTTTTCTTTGTTGTTCAACTGATGAAGAAAGCTGCATGTATCCAGCCATGTAAAGTATAAGGGTGAGGAGATCCTCATGTCTTACGGCAGGCAGCGGTGAGGCCTCATTTGGAGTTCCCTGTGCAAATCTGGGCACACAAATGTGCAAAGGAAGATGAATGTGAGTTGGAACAGGAGCAGGAATAAGAGGCTTGATTTATGGGGGAAGCCTAAAAGAGCTTTCCCTTTTGAGTATAACAAAATTATTTTTGTGAGGGAAACCAGCTCCTCACTCTAAGCACATCTAGGTAGGATGAAACCAGTACAGAAAGCACGGGACCAGCACATGAACACCAGGGCACAAGAACAGGTAGAAAACACCATGCCTGAAGCTGAAGGACTGCAAGACTACTGATGTTTTTATCCAGCCCTTCCAGCAGGGACCATGACTTGTGCAGGTAAAGGGGGAGCCTGGCACAGAGACAGCTGGTGTTGGAACCTGCTTCTCCAGGAATGGGACTTGGCAGCTCCATCTTACCATACCCCCCACTGCTGAGAGGCGCTGGCTGTAGCCTTGAACAGAGATCTGGAGGGTTAGTCAGGATTTTTTCATTTGTAAGCCATGGCTCCAGAGAGCTGAAATTTATAAGCGCTGGTGATAAACATGTTGAACCTCCTAGCTGCAGATTTTTGTTAGACAAGAGCCAAGAAAAAGGGGATGAGAGAGATCATAAGCAAGGGAATCCTGTTGTGAGAAGAAAGATGCTGTCATATCCCATTTACTGTTACACGTCTATTCCTGTTAATATGTTTCCATTGCCTTCAGAGATCAAAGTAATCATTACAGGGACTGGAGCAGAAAAACACTTAGCAAGATGTCATCTATATGCTACTGTTACRGCCATGCTTGTGTGGCAAAGTCATGTCTGCACCTAAGTGCCTTTTTAGCTATGTATTTTGGGAAAATCTAGGTAGCTTTCCTATATTGCTTCAGTGAGAAAGAAAATTGTGCGTGTCCAGAGAACGAGCGAACGGAGCAGAAGCACCCAGGGGTCCCTGCGACCGGCTCCCAGCCAGTTTTGTGGAAGCGTTATGGGCTATTCGAGTTTTCTGAAAGTGAAAAGTCTCAGCCAACCATATTATATTTCAGTGATCCCTGCTAGGCTACAGAGAAGCATGTTACAACCTAGCTCAGTAGAGAGCATCCAAGCTAGGCGGGATGATTCATGATTAGTGGCTATATTTACTCATATAAACCATGTTGTGCATGAGCTTAAACTGTCTAGGTCCTACTCTCTCAATCAGGCAAATCAGGTGCCTTATTGTTTGTGGATATGGACAGGGACATCTGTCAGTTAACTTCAGCCTTTACAATTCACAGACCTGTCCTAATATTTGGGTCTTCTTCAGTGAACAAAAGCTCTTCTTCTGGAGGGAGAGGGCCAGCAGACATTTTGTCAGGTTAATTAAATCCAACAGTGCTGCCAATGTTGCAGCTGTCAGAAATTACAAAAGAACCAGACCTGTGTAAGGCTAGGGGATCAGTGAAGTATTTTATGGTTTATACAAACCCTTGTAAGCAAAAAAACAAACAAACAAAAGTCTAAATTAAAGAACTTTTTTTCTGGCTGAATCTTTCTAACATCTTGGATGTGAACCTGATGGTTATTCTTCTCCCCAGCAAAGTTGTACCGAACGTAATGAAATAACTTACAGTACTTAGGAGAAGACTGAGGAAACTTCATAGAAAACCATTTGAAAATCCACAGTCTCTTTGATGAGATGATCCTTAATATACTTAATGATACTAGTGTTAAGTAGCAAAATCCTTTACTGTCCTGAGGCCAAAGTTGCTTTAATAAAGGAGAGAGAAGAGGCAAAAGATGTTGAGCCATGCCTCTCCTGTCAGCCTATTTAATTAACATTGAATATTAACTAAAATGTTAAGTAATCATCTCCAGTAAGGGATATGGAAATGAGTATGCTTCAGCTAGACAAAATTCATTGACATACATTAGTATATTCATATTACATGGTAATGCTCTAGTGGTTCCATGTTTTCAAGCTTCTTTCCTTTCTTTTTCTATTCATACTGACAAAACCCTATTCCTGAACATCAAGTCTGGGTTCATCATTACAATAGCTCTAATCCTAATAGATGTCACCCTATGTTAGAGATAGGTATTTTTTTATAAATTCTCTTTCTTTTATTGAGCTTTCCCTTTGTCAGATATATTACTTATTTTTTGTTTAAAAAATCATCTTGAGCACTATTTTGAAAATATATCTTTGTTGGTTTCATTCTAAAATCTCAGATTACAGGTGTTCTAAATTTTGAGTTGTATCTAAATGTTCCAATCATAAATAATATTTATACGCTTTTGTGAGGCATGGAGACCAACCCCTACAAAACGCTTCTTGGACTTCTGGCATACATGAAAAAGTGTCAATATTTTATCTGCGGTTAAATACATTTGTACTTAATTTTCCTGCTCTCTTAGAAACAAATGAATTTAATTCACAAAATTTTATTTCTTGGGTAAACCCTCAGAAATAATCTGTAATGAGTTATTGTTTAGAGTTGTGGAGCTGAAGTTGGACCTTCCTCAATTTATCCAGTGCTTGTTTCTATATCTTAACTGCCAAATCCTGTTAAACTTTGTCAATTCAATGATATTGGGCGATTTTGGAAGGAGAGTGGTGGGATCTTCTTTTAGTTTGCATTGAAAAACTGTGGGCATACTAACCTGAGATGAATTGCTAATGTCCATAGTCATCCATGCTTTAATGCCCATGACCGGATACAAGGAATTTGCAAGTCTACTTGGTGTTGATGTGACTTGCATATTCTCAGAAGTGCTTGAGAGGAGGAGACTGTTCCAGAGAATATTTGTGTTATCTCTTTTCTCCAGGTGTCTGATTTCTAATGTTTGTAGAAGAAACAAGAATACCATTTTGTGGGATAGACATGGGGATTCAAAAAGTCTTAATGTCTATATTTGTTACCAATGGCATTTCTGTCCAATTATTCCTGGAGACTTTAGGGAGTATGTTATGAGGAGAAGCACTGGAAATCCCACAGAATGACAAAATGATGAAAGCTAAATGTAGTACGGGGCTACCTTTATGTTTTCTATTGTGGAATTTCACAGCAAAAGACAAGGAGAGAAGTGACTGCAGTTACACCAGGTCAGAGAGAGAGATGTCAAGCATGGAAAATCCAAGCTCCCTTTGAGCGGAATGTAGGAAAATAATAGAAAAGTGAAACCTTTAAAAATCATAGGCATAACAAACATGTTCTTCAAATAGGAATGATTTAATCAGAATCTTCTGGAAATCCCTACAAGACTCCTAGGCAGATGGGGAGAAACTTTTTACAGCTCTTCCATACAAGGTGCAGGTGTGGTAATGTTTTATTGTCCTGCCTTATACCTACCCTTTCTCCATTCAGAACTGTGTGGTAACAGACTCCTTAAGTCTCGGCTCCCATATAGGTGAAAAAGAGATATATAAATATAAATAGATATTTGAAATCCAGATTGCTGGAAATCACTTTCAACCACGGCCATAGGATCTACAGTCCTGTATTACATTTTCAGCATAAAGTAGTTCCAGGGCAGAAGTTAACTCAGTGTATGTATGTGTCTTTCAGAATGATCAGCAATAAACGCCCAGCTAATAGGTCAAAAAAAGCATTTGGCACTGCAGTGTTACAGCCATGCCTTTGACCAAACTGAGCTCCGTTCAGTTAGGTGTGTATGTTGCCAGCAGGCTCCTGAAAAAGTTTCCAGTGCCTTTATCTCTCTGTCAGTTCAGCAAGAAATAAAAAAGTGCTCAGACCTTTGTAAGATCAACTCTTGGCAGACCAATTAAATTAACTCTCTGCCTGGATGCAAGTATTACAGGCTATTGAAAATGTTTGCTGCAATTTCTTTTTATTGCATAAAAATTGATGAATTTTCAAAAGTCATTATCTTCATCAAAAACAACCTGTTCTAATTAGACATACTTCACTTCAAGAATAGTTGATGTTCATTTGTTTCTGGTGCCATCTGCTTTTACTGCTACAATAGACATTTCTGGGAAATTGAATATGGTAATGCTCTTTTTTTACCTCTTGTGTAACATGAACTTATTTTAACATGTCTCTAWCTGAAAAGCAGACCAAAATAAAGAAGAAAACAAACATGTAAGAAAAATTTATCTGGCTTTCACTGATAACTGGCTACTCTAAGCTGTTTGAACTTGTTTTGTACTTTATTTCCCAAATATCTTGTAGCAGTCAAAGGTCTATGGAAAATGTCAAGTTATCCATTTTTATTACTTCTAGAGGGTAAAGGCTGTACTGTCTGTGTACACTGTCAGGTTTCCTCTTTAGACTGACGAGGATCGAATGGCCTTTATGAGAATACAGTTTAAGAGTGAAACTCTTCTCGTCTGCTTCCACTTGAATACATATTCAAGCTGTTTCAGCTGAACACCAAAAATTTTATTGTGAACTTTCATTTGGGTTATTAAATGGGGAATCTGTATTTGTCCTTTTTACTTAAAGGTATCATAATGAAGTGGCACAGCCTATGCAGTACAGCTGAAYTGTACTGACTTCCTGTAGCCAAGGTCATCAGAAGAATAATCTAACCCTTAAATATTATCATTTTCCTTTTGCTCTCTGAGGAGATTTTGCGCTGTCTTCTCGAATGAGAGTGAGCTGTTTTGAATCTTCATGGCCAGACTATTTTTCATGCTTTTATCATCATTCTCTTTCTTGTGTCAAAAAGAAAACTGAACAAGGGCAAAATGTCATTGGCTTAATATATTGTAGTGTCAAAAGTTATGATCAGTAATAGAAAAGATGGCAGACTGGTTATTTTGGAAACAGTTTCCTGTATTCTAATGGGCAAGGTGAATAATGCAAACTAAACAACTGCCTATGAAAGCCCTGTCTCACTTTCTGTCTGTGGCATGGCAAAATGATTATATCTGAAAATTAACTTAGTTTTAAGATAGGGCTCAGTTGGCAGACACTATGTTGAGCTAAACTACAGCTTAGTACAGCCAGGCTCAAGGACTTGGAAAAATAGCTTCTCAATCCCTCAGGTCAATGGGTGCAGAAGATATCTCCAGATGGTGATTGTTGACCAACAGCCCAGTCCGACATCCTTTCAAGTCAAAGATAGCCCATATAGCCAGTCAGGGTACATATGTACTGTTTGGAAATTACCTTACTGCAGTTCATAGGAGCTGCATGCTTCTATTACAATAGTCACATTCACATTTAGAGCTAGCATTAGGTGCCAAAAGACTGAAAGTCACAGATGAATAAACTAGTCCTTCATTCTCTCATGAAGGAGTTCCTCACAGGTCTACATCAAGATGGTGGAGTCGATGACTTGGTGTCGATTTTACCCTGCTGAAGATAGATGGAGGATACCACTACACAGAGTCACTGAACTCCCAGCTAGCATCAAGTATTTGTCAGCAATTCCATAAATTTCTAAAAATATTGTACTTCTGTTAACTTTATCTGTCTGATAATGAACATTTAAATATACATAGCTCAAAACCTGATGACTACAGATTGAAAATAACATGAAAGGACCATCTTTTTTCCCCTTTGTAACAGCAAAAAAAAATCATTTGAAAAAATGAAAATAGCAATGCCAAACATCAGGTTCTTTCTTTGCTCAAAGACCCATTAAAGTTCAGTGTATGATAGTAACTTTACTACATTAATGAATTCCTTTGAGGAATGTACTTTTATCTCTCATAATAAATGCAGTCATTTAAATCTTTGAGTTAGGGGGTTTTTTATTCATCACAGTATATTTATAAAAAAGATCTTGGGATGTTCTGTAGAATTAGAGGTTTAGCTTTATTAGGTTCTTAAAAATGGAAGACAAAATTGCCCATCAGTTTTTTTCAAATACCATGTAGACTTTGAAATCATAGAATCATAGAATCAYAGAATAGTTTGGGTTGGAAGGGACCTTTGAAGGTCATCTAGTCCAACCCCCCTGCCGTGGGCAGGGACATCTTCAACTRGATCAGGTTGCTCAGAGCCCCGTCCAACCTGACCTTGAATGCTTCCAGGGATGGGGCATCTACCACCTCTCTGGGCGACCTGTGCCAGTGTTTCACCACTCTCAGTGTAAAAAATTTCTTCCTTATATCTAGTCTAAATCTACCCTCTTTTAGTTTAAAACCATTCCCCCTTGTCCTGTCGCAACAGGCCCTGCTAAAAAGTTTGTCCCCATCTTTCTTATAAGCCTCTTTTAAGTACTGATAGGCTGCAATAAGGTCTCCCCAAAGCCTTCTCTTCTCCAGGCTGAACAACCCCARCTCTCTCAGCCTTTCTTCATAGGAGAATGCTTAGACACATAAATGGCCTGGTTTCAGAGACGATTCCAGTAGACATCTGTGGCACCATGTTTTAGTATTTAATCACTTTTACTTAGATTACCAAAAATGCAATTAGCAGTCTTACCTACAGATTAGTTTTGGAAACATTACCCAAGCTGTTTCAAGAGCTTTGCCTGCAGTATGCATACTACTATGTCTGATTTCTTCAAATCACTTTCCTTATTTTGTCTTATTTTTCTCTAAACCAYGCCGTGATTTAAAATAATCAAAGCCAAACTCTCAGTTCTCAGTTTTACATTTAGAACCTGAAATTGTATAGGTTTTGAAATCTCTGTGACTTCTCTCTCTAATTTTTAAGACCCAGAACCAAGGTTCAGAGCAGCTGTGTTCTGTTCTGAAGGAATCACCGTGATTTGTACTTTTGCTTTTTTTCTCAAAGAAATAAATTTTCTGTGGTTTTGGTGCAAACTTGGCTCCCTTTCCTTCTGCCTATAAGGAATTCATGTGCAGAGTCTTCAATGTTCAGGTAAATTCTGGGTTTAGCTTGAATTCATCTAACTTTAAATCTAACCACACAGCATTTCAATTTAAGCAGATTTTTCAAGCCAATTTAGACTGCTCCACCTAAAAGTAAGTTCCCGATCCTGTACTAATATCTCCATGAATACTGGAGCCTAACTTTAAACCAAATAAGTTCTTTGAAAGTTTTAGGCAAATCTTTAAAGTTTTTTTTTTCACAAACCCTATGCAATTTTGTCTTCTTTATGCCTTCATGCGCTTTACGGGATGTGAGTGCTCTTGTCCAGACAGCTGGTCCTGGGGCTGAATCCAATGACATGTACTCAGCTGCTCTCTGCTCCAGCGTTAGGATCCTCTCCCCCCTCATTCCCCTGTGCCGTTGCATCTTCTTTTGAGAAAGCACAACCTTTCCATCTCTCACTCCTCCTCACCACGGGAGCAGAGTTGGGTTTTTTTAAGCAAAGTGACAAGACAATTTTGTTCCTCTGGTTGGTAGAACGAGGTTTAGCAAGCTCAGGTTGCAAATGAATTCCTCTTGCTGTCAACTGCTGCCAAATCTTTTTCTCTCTCAAACACTATGTAGCAATTCAGGACATACACAGTCAGTTATATCCCATTTCTGACTCATTCTGTACTTCATCTTTTCTCTCTGGTAGTCAAGCTTGGCAGTGATGGGATTTACTAACGCAGATGAACATGCTTTGCACTCTTTTCTTAGAGTGTCTGACTTTTCAGTGCAAATATTATTAACAACAGCCTGAAATCCTCCCTGTCTCTTCCATCAATTTCAACTTCTGACACAGATATCTATTAAAAGTAATTACATTAGTGTGTAGAGAAGAAATGTGTCTTAAACATATGCACGTGATCAAAAATTACAGGTCTTCATCCAAGGAAGATCTTGTTGAATTGTTTTAGAGGAATTTAATTTAATTTTTTCATACCTCAGTTTCACAGCTGCAAAATGGGAATGCAATATCAAATCCTTGCTTTGTCTAAGCTGCTGTGTGTCTATTATTATATGTTTGTATATCTAGATGCTGCCTTCATAGCAATTCTTTCTCTGAACCTAGAACAATATATCAGGATTCCCGTGTTCTTTTGATGTTGAGCTTTATAAACAGAAAACCAAATACATGATTGGATATTCTGGAGTCATTCAAAATAGAATCTCTGCCACTGAAAGAAAAAAATAGAAGGCCATAAAGCCAGAGTCTTTCAGCTGAATTACAATCATTAATAAAATGCCAAAGTGCATCCTTCTGTTTCAGGAAATAGAGGTTCTCGATAGTCATCCTTTTAGCTGCTCATACTTTTCATGAAATTCAGGGTTAATTATTACAAATCATAAGGTTTTGTCCAGGTTCTGGGCTGCCTCACGAGGAGGAGAAGCTGAATGGGTAGCTAAAGGAGATCTTGTGTTAGTATTAATAAGGATGACGTACTATGCTAAAACCTAAGAATCCCAGTCATGGATCAGGACACATTTGTACTAAGTAATCTCAAAAAATTGAAAGGTAGCAAGTTAGATGAGTTCCACAGCTGCAAAATGCACATGCAATATCCATTGCTTGCTTTGTCTAAGCTGCTGTGACTCTATTATTATGTATTTGTATAACTAGATGCTGCCTTCATACAACAAAAAAACAACCTGAAAGGCAACAAGGTAGATCTTCTGAAAGTTAGACTCCGTTTCCCTCAAGCAGCTCTTGAACTCAGTGCACAGATTTGTCTGTAACAGTTTGTGAGGGCAGTAGAACAGATGAAGTATATTAAATATGTTATTAAAATCACTACATCATACTACCTCCTCCAGTAAAAGTCCTTTTTGCATTACTAGCTGCATTAAAATGTTTTCTTCACTCTATTTTGTTTATTTGTTACTGAGCTGATTTTGCTCAGTCAGGGCAGTGCCACAGCAACTGATAATCTTGCGCCTTTATAGGTAATGAAATGTTCTGGGCTTTGCTTCAGCATCAGTTTTCACCAACAGTGAGGAAGAAAGCCAATTACATTACACCACCACCTCCCTCAAAGGAAAACAACCCAACAACAATCTTTTCTGGATTGAACACGTTACATGGATGTGTTTGTATTTCTGAGCTGTTTTATGAAAGGCCAGCCTGAACACCTCGAGGGTGCTGGAGTTTGTCAAGGTGCAATGAAGCTTCAGCATGAACTCCTAGAGCCGTGCTGAACATCTCGGGAAGCGCTTGGTGATTCAGGGCACGCAGGAGCCTGTGATGATGATATTTGTGCAGAGTACAACCAGCATTGTTAATTATTGCTTGGCAAGGCAGCGCTGCTAGAACAAGCCAAGGGAGGTTTCTGGCTTGGACTACTGATGTGAATTTGGCATTGGATGATATTAACCTGCTGAAGTTTGCAAGTAGGATTTTTTTGTTTGGTTTTGGGGTTTTATTCTTTTTTTTTTTTTTCCTCTGCCCTCTTTCATACCTAAAACTTTACTTTCATCTCCATGTTAATTTAACTGCTAGCAGTTTCCTGCATCAGGAGTGTTTTTAATCTTCTCAAAAGTGATGCATAATTTGTGACACTTTGCAAAAGACCACGTTATTTTTAATAGCTTCTGCTGAACACAGAGGGCAACACTACCATAATTTTGCTCACCTTATAGTAAAACATTACAATAAAAATTCATTGGCATAAATTTGTTATAACCTAGTGAGGAATCCACCAGTCAGATTGACTGTCTATAGCGTGTGTTCTTGGTAGTTCTACTTTCAGGTTAGGTTTTTTATTCAAAGGTGAGTGGATGTTTCTAATATCTGTAGGCACCTTAGGAAATCATGATTCAACTTAAGAATAAACACAGTCTGATTTCCTAGAAAAAAAAATCAAAGAGGTTTCGGGATCAGACCACAAAGGAGACAGGCGTTCATTTACCAACTGTTTACTGTTCAGCTCCACTGCCATCTCTCCGCATYGATTTTCTTTCACAATAACATACTCCTCGTCATTGACAAGTCAGTTCCAAATAGCAAATCCTCCTTTCCAAGTGCAGCCCATGTTTCTCTTGGGCTTCAGAAATGCCTGGTCTGGTTTAATATGAAGAACTCAGAGTTTCTCCCTGACAGACCTGTCTGATTTGCTGATTATCCAGGATGCTTTCTCAATCACCAAGAGAAAAATTAACTCCCCATTTTGACATAATACCTGATGAAATAAATGTGGGCTAAAATTAAATGAGTTAGCTCCAAGCTTTCCCATTTCAAAGTCAATCATGAAAATACTGTTTTTCCTGCRCTGCCAATGACAGTGTAAATCCTTCCAAATTTTTTAGGTTAGGTTTTTCAATTCCATATCCAAACAAAATGACAAAAATGCAAAAAATAATAAATACGGCATTTATGTCAGGTGGGAAATTTTTAAATGCTTTTTTCTGAAGACCCCTCCCGAATCTGGAATATTAAAATCATAATATCCAAATTTTGGATGTGGAGGAGGTTTTGCTTTTAAACTTATATCTATTTAAACAGGATTGTTGGCAAACAATGTGTTTCTGGTGATCATTTTTACTCCTGAGTTTTTCATATAAATGTGGCTCCTGTTCAGGAAATCTCTAAAGCATGGCTCTACTGGATCCGAGTTCGGTGCAATAGCTGCAATGGATTTTGAGACAACTATTTAACTTCAGCATGTGCTTAGACGTGGAATTGTTTCATTTTCTTGACCTACAGCTCCTGTTTGCAGTCTCAAGGCTAGCTCAGTGTAGAGACACATCTGAGCCACCCGTGTCTGAAACAGATGTGGAATCCTGAATAATTCACTCTCACCCTAGCACACCTGTTTTTAGGACATAAAAGCTTCCACATTTGAAGCATAAAGATGCTGTTTTGTTTAAATAAGGACTCCAGATTGGGTCCTCAAGGTGTATTTTGTGACTAGTGAGTCACGAGAACGCAGAATTGCATATTTCCCCAGGTGTATTCAGGGCTATCCTCAGATTAAATCACCATGTGGCTTCGGATGGGCATACAGCAGAAGGATGGGTAGGGAACAAGAGTGTCAGACTGCCCAGATACCCCTTTTTTAATTAAAAGCCGTGGTTTCTCACAGTATGAAAAAGCAGTGCTGTGCTTCTCCCAGCAAATCTGAGGAGAGCGCCTTCTCACGAACACACTCCTTCCTTTTTTAATATAGTGAGAGCTTCTCTTCCCATTCCCTTCTGGTTTACCCTTTAAACTCAGAGAAGCTGTTCTTAGCATCATGGGGGAAGACCAGTAAGAAACAGCAGGGCTTGGTGCTGGTGGCTGGGAGAAGAACCATCCAATTCCCACACCATTCTACTGGGGTGCCGTCAGGGGCTTTCAGAAGTGCAATGCTAACCCTGGTAGGGTGGTTACTGACCATAACAGGCATCTTCTTTCCACTCGACAAACTGCGGTCTTCAGTGGCTAGGACAATTTGGGTAATTGTTTCCACATCCCGCATATTTAAGTTGGATTTTCCATGTTAGAAAGTGATTGTCACACTGAAAACCCTTGATGACTGTCATTAGGGGACTTTTGAATGAAAAGACCATCTCAGACCTAAGCCTTGTTAAAGGCTGGAAATGCCAAGCACTCTTTCCAGCTCAGGAGAAAGAGCAATCAAGGCCCATTCTGTAGGAAAAAACGGCTGTGGATTGCAAGAGTGGGTCAGAGTTAAACGCTGGATCTTCACAAACCAAACTTGTGCTGTTCAAAATGGGCAAGAAGCAATCATGCAGGGCCTGACCAACCAAACTGCTTAGCGACTAGTGTCAGAGGACAGGTCATGGCTGCTATTTTCTTTACCCAAGACAGTTGCAATCATGTGTGAAAACAGCCTCTGTTGTTCATCTGAGAGATCAAGCGGTGAGTGTGGAGGGCTAGAAGCTGGTAGAGCACTTGGTGATGCAGCTGGGAGCATGCACGGCAAGTGGGAGGATGGGTCTCCTGGTACCAAACACACTGGAGCACCTTGGGGTTTTTAACGTAGGATCTTAGTTCCTACTGTGTTCGAGGTCAGAGGTCTTTGTGAAGGGGAGAGAATTCCTTAAACTTACACGGCATTGACTTTTAATTTAGATGGAAAAATGCCACAATACTGGATGTGTTTTGAGAACTCAAAAATTATTAGTACAACTGTACAATGGGAAAGAAAATTTTCCTGGAGACGACAGTGCCTTAAAAGCAGGAATTCATTTTTAAATACGTTTAGGTTTAAGAAACTATCCCAAGCAAACAAGCAGGACTAAGATACTCTGGCAATGATTTATGGCCACAGAACACTTGGTCTTTGGTTAAAATCAGGAAAAAAGTAGAGTTCCTTAATTCTCTATAGCAGTTACAGGAAGAYGTGACTTGCTCATTTGTCATGATTTGGCCCTGACTAATGGAGAAAACTGCAGAGATTTACATGAGGAATGTTAAAATTGGTCTGGATAAAGGTATGAATGGAAATGTTCATGCGCAAGAGCTCCAGAAGAAACAATAGAGTGGGTTTAAAAGATTGGTATGTATTGATAAACCATGCTGTCTGTGTCACATACCAGTGACCCTGGCCAGACAATTTTGATGCACGTGTTTTGGTGCTTGTGAATACATGCATACAAGAGGAGTGTGATAACCGAGTTTGAATTAAACTAAATATTACCTTCACTTCCGTAAAGTTTTGCAGCGAATTTTGTTACATCAGTTTCCTACAGCACATAATGCATTAGTAAGTCGTGGTTTAAAAAAACAGTAGGTGTTTTGCTCCTATTTATTAGGGTTTTTTTGTGTGTTAACAGTTAAATCCTGTTTGACCAGGAATCAATAATATTGACTTTTCTGAGGTCAGATTTTTTTACCTTTTTCTTTGATTTTTCCTATAAACTCCATCCTGGATCTGGAAAAMCTTCATGCCAAAAGTTTCATCAAAATTGGTTTTATCTCTAGAAGACTGTTCTGGCCGGCTCTAGTGCAAAATGTGACAAAATCAAAAACTACTTCTCACTGCTTTGCTTTTCCAAATAGAAATCATTCATCATCTGGGCCAGTGAAAAAGATTTCTGATGGCAATCTGGAGCTGCCTGAAGCAGCAAAACAGAAGACACGATGTTCAAAACCATCGTGGCTGGAGGCATCTGAGAAGCCAACTTTCACCTCAGGTAGCCCCATGGAGCCAGCAGCAATGTGACTCCCATGGGAGTGTCTGCCAAAGGTTTATCATCGCTAAAAGCCAGAGGTGATAGCCCTGAGTATATTCCCCATGCATCCGTATTTATTTCAGAAGAAATGGGGATTTGCTGCCTTAAGCTCTGAAAGATTGA
Source organism: Phoebastria nigripes (assembly GCA_035582835.1). Lineage (NCBI taxonomy): Eukaryota > Metazoa > Chordata > Aves > Procellariiformes > Diomedeidae > Phoebastria > Phoebastria nigripes. The sequence goes on along the minus strand of JAYKAV010002552.1, from coordinate 907,267 downwards.
AAGGGAGTTGCACCGGAGCAAGCAGCGTTAATTTGTCACTGCTGTAAGAATAAAGAAATTTGGTGAGAACAGGTTGTTGAATTCCCTGCCTCCTGCAAGTCAGAGGAAAATGTGGCACACTATTTTCTTGAATACGCCACAGGCGCTTAGGAGAGTCAGTTAACTTAAATGAAACAAAATAGTACAACTTTGGAGGTGTCTGCTGTGGGCATAAGCAGGAACAAATAGATATTAAAGAATTGCTGGCATGACTTAAGATCTGCTAATGAGCTGGCTGATGGGGATCAGGCTGCACCAGCGGGGACGAGAGCCCTCCATCGGGGGAAAAAACCCTGAATATTCTAAAAGTGTTGACAGAGCCAGTAACGAAACAAGCATTAACAATAAAATAGTACTGCCAGCAGGTGACTTTCATTTCAGGCAGGCTACAAAAGAGGCTGGAAGCAAACAAATACAATGGGAAGACAACCCTTTCAGAAGCCRTATTTTTCCCCCAAATAATCTCTTTCAAACTACCACTGATATAAAAATATCTCTGTGTGTGGTGGAAGGGAGAGGAAGCACTTTTAGCCTAGAACCACAGCTCGCAGCAATATCTGACTCTATTAGAGCGGGGGAATTGCACGAAAAGCTGAGAAAGCTGTGGCAAACTGTTCTTACCTGGCAGAGAACTGAGGAAAGTGGATCTTTCAAAGCACATATTCCTTCTGCTGGGTTATGAGGGAATCACAGACCCTTAATGAGCTGAAAGGACTCYCTGAATATGAGCTAAGTACTCTGGATATTTAAAGATCTGGCCGAGCTGATGAAATGAAATGTCGCAAGAGAAAGCTGAATGCCTTTCCTCTTCAGYCCTAAAGGTTTATTGCACACAAAGGTATGGACTGTAGCTCTCCGTGATGACTGGTAGTGTGCTGAAAGACAAAAACCACATCCTGGAAAATTAAAAAGTCCCAGAGGCAGACAGTCAAAAGAAAATTGAATCAGATACCAGTGGCTGAGAGGGGATATTTGTTAAAGACAAAAGCCTTCCAGAGATACTGACTGTGCCCTGGAGGAGTAGCTTWCATGTGTTAAGCACATGAGCTATACACATGATAACTGGCCAGTGATTTTTTTTATGGAGATGAAAATTTTACTGTGTTCAGTGGAAGGTCGTCTGGACAATTAGCTTCAAAGTCAATTTTAGTTAATCCAGACTCGGTTCTTTCTAGAGAAACTGGTGCACTGACCCACATATTTCCATCAGTAAACACCAGCCAATCTTGGCGTGTCATTAAATAAATAGCCACAAAAATTGTGGTAAGAGCACTACACCTTTACACTACCCTTGATAGCAAATATTTACTAAACCAAATCTAGTCCAAGTAAAAAGTGAACTCCCTGTGACCCAGACACATGCTGGAGAACTCCAGATAACTTACTAATCTGCATCTAAAGCTATATGGCTTTGCCAGATTTCTTTTTTAAAAAATTGTAATACTGTCTTTTGTTCTCCTAACACATCCAAACTGAGCGCTTCTGATTCCTTCGGAAAAGCAGGAAGCACAGGGATAACATACCCATATTTATGCAAGCTGGAAAGTTTACTGTATTAGGGCGAGGGCTTTTGGGTTCTGGCTACGCAGCGCAGGGAGTGCATAGAAAGCTACGTTTAGGATTTCATCTTTTTTCTCCTTTTAATTTCTTACAAATACCTCTGTATTTACCATAAACAAACATTTTCTCACTAGAGTACCTAATCCTGAAATAGGATGCCCTTTGCAGTCTTTGGCAGGGGTGTTCATGCCTCTGTTTTGAGGACCAGATCAAAAGGAACATGCTCCCTGCTGCAGCAAAAGCAGAATTTCAGCCACAGAACCGCTGCAGACCATAGGCTGTGCAATGCTTAAGGTCAATGTCTGATTTAAACCCCAGCTGCAGTGAGTTACTGTTAATGTTTTGCCATAGAGTGTCTCTGTATGGTGTCTGGTCACCTCCGCTCCTTCCTCACTGAAGACCCAGACACCTTAGCATGGGTATTTGCCTGATACCACTCTCCGTGGCTGATCTCACAGAGCTCATAAACCATGTCCGATCTCACAGAGCTCATAAACCATGTCCAGGAAGGAGGGATAAAAACCCCCAAAGCAGAGGCACACTTGCAACGTGGAGTGCAGGAAACAGCTGCTGTACAAACGGGCAGCTGAAGTCAATAGGAACCCACCTGTGCCAAAGAGCATGCAGAACCGGGATATAAAGAGCTCTTCACAGGTATTACTCTTACTTCAAAGACATGGTTTACACAGAAAATGTTCTTAGCTATATCTATTTGTCTATTTGGGTGGGTTTATTGTTTTTATTTTGTGTTTGGTGGTTTTTTTTGTGTGTGGGGGGGTTTTTTTTTTCTTTTAATTAGAACATTTTAGGTTTGGTTTGTGGTTTTGTTTTTTGGTTTTTTTTTGTTGTTGTGGTTTTTCTTTTTTTTTTTTTTTTTTTTTTTTATTTTTTTTTTTAAGTATGTTCTTTTGAATAGCCTTAGTACTATTGCTTATTTTGAAACCAGCACAATAGTATACCCTCCTGCTTCCTTTAAGACTGTGTCTAACAACACAACTTTGATGCGGTAGTAGAAAAAATGTAAGTTCACTTTAGTTCCATATATACATAATCTGAAAGCAACAGGAATGGTATTTGTTTTTCTACTGAGCTCTGCATGTGTTAAAAAAACAACTTTTTTCCTATATTAAAAAAGAAAAAAAAAATCTCAGTGGTTTTAATATTGTGTATGTTGATGYTAGCTTAAAAAATACTGCCTTTCTACAACTCCTTTTACAGAATCTTGTGAGTTTTCTGGGGGAAAGAAAAGTTCTGTCAGGGGCAAAGGGAATTAAATTTTATAAGCTAGTTATTAATTTTTAAATGTTATACTTGTGACTTGTATAAGAACTGAACAGAAAAAATGAAATATTTTCTTTTCTTTATATAAATTCTTCAGACTTGTGAAGAAATATGCTCGTGCTGCTTTTCCCCATACACTTCACCTCAACGCTTCTATCCCCCACACCCACTGAGTTCCTGTTTTCTTCAAATCAAGAAATTCTGCCTTATCCTGTAACTTTTGGTTTGCTCATTATATGTACTGGTGTCAGCAGATAACTGAACGTGATTTAAGTCTGCAGCACTTGCAACTGATAAGATCAGAAGCTGTGGAACAAAATGGGGAAAAGCTAAAGTGAAAACCTGAGCTTGCTCAATGATGAATGAAGCTCTTCTAAGAATCCTAAGGAATGGAAAGCAGTGGAAAACTTAATTTTCTACTTGGAAAATTAGCCCTAGTTAAGTTTTGGAGTTTTTTTGGTGTTTGGGTTTTTTTAATTATTTTTGTTTCTCTGCATATTTTGTCCTTGGAGTAAAGTTAATATGTGGTTGTGGATGCTTCACRCTGCCAGGGTTTCAAGGGTTTGAGTAAATTTAACCTTAACTGTTTTGTGTGTATCTGGATGTTTAAAGTTCTTGAGATGTAACATCTGTGTAACTGTTACTATTTAATGTGTGCTTAAAATCTTAGTTTCCACTGAGTATGATGAGAATATTGGAAACTTGTGAGCTCAGGTTGGTGACAGATTTGTCTGAGATTTCATATAACCAGGAAATATTGTGCTGGGTTACACATCTTTTTATGAGTGGGTTTGGCAATCTCTTTTAGAAATAGGCAAAGAGGTATATGATTTAATTGGAGAATACCTGTTCTGGTTATAAAATGGAAAAAAACTTCTTAGAAAAGAAACCATTGGCAATCCCAAATCTTTGGTCATATTGGTACATGTACCCATGAAGAGATTCTTTCTGAAATACATGCTGTGTCAAGCAATTTATCATTGCTTAGGTATGGATTGCCTGTGTGCACCCACCCTTGAAAGCGTGCCTTATTCACAGGAATGTTTTTAGTGTCAGGCATGATTGGACAGCACATCTCTTCCCAGAAGATATTGTGAAATTCCCTCCATCGACATACAGACAGGAGATTTATGCCTTGTTCCGTGGCCTCTGTGTTGGATGTGTGAGTAAGATCCCACAACAGTGTTGTGTCCTGAGCCACCCCCTCTGTATGTCTCACTAGCCTGCTCTCGTCCCCAAACTATGGGAGGTTGAGAAACTATACCTGCTTGCTTCTGTATTCGCTGAACACTCGGGAGGAGTCGGATGCTTCCCAATGCTTGCTCTGGGTTGCTGCATCCTCTTTCTGAAAAGTAATCTGCTCCTGCCCCTCTATGGTAGAGCACTTTTGAGCAGAGTGCATAGTGACATCTGTACACAGCTGAGATCAGAGCTTGGAGCTTCTTGTTTCTGTGTGATAAACCATATTCGTTTAATCAACGTTTGCTGGCAACGGCTAGTGAGGCTATTGAATATGGCTGAGGTCTCCTGCGGCATGTTAAATAAGAGATCGGAAAGTGAGGTAAATATTTTTAATTAGTAGTTGATGACTGTGAGCTGCAGGAGCCCAAGCAAGTTTGTGTACAATGAAAGAGCTAGCGAGTGCCTACTGAAAATGTAGTGGCACCAATGCTATGAGCTGCCTCAAATCTCTTATTTCTAGTGTCAGGCGATTATTCTGAACAGTAAAATACCACGTTTGTTGGTCCTAGATGTCTTCCTAGTGCCTCAGAGCTCCGTGGGACTACTGGGGACTCGGAGTCAAAATTCTACCCCATGGTTGTTGCTGGTTTGGTTTTTGTTGTTGCGTTTGTGTGGGTTTGGGGCTGGGTTTTTGGGGTTTTGTTTTCCTGGGTTTTTTACTCCTGAACATACGCTTTCCGCAATTTCTTTGCCATTGCACTTTTTACTGTATTGGGATGGGGAGAAACAGTCATAGCTAATTCATTCATCAGCCTTCACTCACCCTGGGCTTTCTGTAGCTTAAAAACTGTTCAGGAAAAAACCCCACTACAAGACTCATGATGGACATACCCATAGCTGGATGCAGTGTGGGCAGAGCTTCATCACTTTTTCTTACATGGAGGTAAAGGGACACTGCCACCTGTCCTTGTGGGAGGACTCTGTTGCTGTCCTTTGTGGGATCCCTCCCCGTTAGGAAGGGGACCAGTGTCTGGGAGGATATCTGAGGATATCCACGCTGTCCTTGACAGAGGCCACTCAGCCTCAGCTAGGCAAATAAATACCTGGTCTTCAGCTGCCACGCTCAACGTTATGTGCCCAAGAGTGTGTGTGTTTCTTTTGGAGGTATCAGTTGGTGTAATAAAAGTTACTGCATTTTCCTACAAACTGTGCTTTGCTTTAGTATTCGAAGGGCATCTGAAGAGGAAAATAATAATAATAAAAAAGTTGGCTTCTTGTGTCTTTAATTAACACACATCTTCAGGCACTACACCAAGAAATCCAGCCTCCTCTTGCTTTGTTCTTCATATGCCTGTTTTGAATAGAAATTACTGTAATTAACTCCAGATTTCAAAGTATCAACATGTGGAAGTGTTTCTGTACCCTCTAAATGAGCGTTGCTGGAAGAACACAGACATTACAGGATACTGAGATAATTCCCATTCACTAGGCAAAGGGAAATATTAAGGAACTGAAAATAAATGGAAAACTAGATCTGTAACGTTATCTTAAATGGGGGAAATCTTAAAGTAAAATGAAACCATTATACTGAAATAGAAACAATTCAGCTTAATGGGGACAGCCTTATTTGATTAAAAAGCAAGCCAAGCCCTGTTATTCATTATCGCGTATGCTACTATGGTAGCAGTGAGTGTGTTTACCTTGCGTGCAGGCAAAGTAATGGAGCTGAGAAACTGTCCAGGTCCAAAGGATTGCTGTGTTCACCTCAATGGAAATATGTGATTTTATAGCTGCTGTGGATTTGGATATGAAGAATCAATATGTAGCTGAATAGTGCTACGGCAGTGGGAACAGGCAGAGATCCCAACCTCTCACAGAGCCATCAGCCAGCTCAGGCTGGTGAGAAAGAGGCTCATGGTTAATGGCTTCAATTTGCTTTGTGTCTTCTTTCTCTTTTCTTCACACTTTCTGCAATTTTCTTCTAGGACCCTCAATAGTGACCCTGTGATTTCACACGCTATTAGCTGGCCCCAGCTCTTCAATGTCTCTTACCTTATATAAAACTGTAGGTTTAGGGGCTTGTACAGAAATTATACCATCTGAGTAGAGCTCACAGCATCTTGGACACCAAAATCCTGAATCCTGGCTGTGGCAGTCAGGAATAACTATAGTAGAAATGTAATAATAGCTATTACATAGTTGTTTTGATTTTAATCAAAAAAAAAAAAAAAAAAAAAAAAAAAAAAAAAAAAAAAAAAAAAAAAAAAAAAGGAGAAATAGGGGGCTGAGAGAACAGAGAGTTGGCTTCCACCATTGGACTTAATGGCTAACATATTTTGTTAGAAACAAAACAAAGTTAAAGCTGTCTGATATTATGTGTGCTACTCATGACTGGGCATAAGGATTCCACTGGTGTAAGGCCAAGTATCAGTTAGAGGAGCATACAGTCAGCTCTGCTGTTAATGGTCTGGCTAGAGTCACTGGCACGGGAGAGCTGGGGAGCTCTGTACCTGAAAGGCAGCAGATGATGGCTGGATTAGCCATTACTTGGAAGGAAAATAAAATAGCACAACTGAGCTACAAAAAAGGATCCATTCTGTTTTCACTTTGCATTCCCATTTGGAAGGGTAAAACTCACCACGTTGGTGTCCTGGGTTTGACTTCAAAAAAATTTTAAAAGTAACTTTTTAAAAGATGGTTTACGAATGTAAAACTAACGCTGACTATTGCACCAAGCTTTTTATTGTGACTTACAGAGCTGTTTTATCAACAGAAGTATCTGAAATCTTTGTAATGGCAAGTAGACTAGTTTAGGTAAAATACTGGAATGCAGGATGGAAAACAAACACTCCATGTCCTCATGTATCTGCTTCCCTTGGTCTACTTTTGAGCCTGCCTACTGATTCAGCAGACATTCTCACCAGTTTCCTTCTCATGCTGATTTTCAGTATTATCCTACCAGACATTTCTATTTCCTTTCTCATTGGAAAGTTTCTCTCTTTCCTGTGCATGCTGACTATCTAATCCAGCAATCTGCCAGGCTAATTAAGGAGTGCAATGCCAGGCTGAGGCCACCTGATCTCATGGAGCAGTGCCTCAGATGGGAACCAATTTATCAACTGAGCCACCACTGGCAGCTACCTAATTCTCATCAGTCACCTCTGAGACAAGTATACAGGACATCAATACTTAAAGAGGAGATTTTGGATGCAATATAAGGTATAACACAATTTACCTTGCTTCAGTTGTAGTGGGCAGCACGTGGCTGCAATGCTTGCACTGCATTGCTCGGAAAGTTYGACCGGTGTGCCTTTTCTGTTGAGAATTGTCTAATGTAATGATGGCGGAACACAAGGGCCACCTGGGTCCAAAGAGCAGGAAGACTGCGTGTCTGTATGACATGGGATGGAGTCATCTGATTGTCCTGCCAGCGTCTTTTGGGCACATCAGAGAGACCAGGGAATGCAATATAGGAACTGCAGAYCTGAATCCCTGCTCTGCCACTGGCATGCCATGGCACCTTAACCGCTTGCTGCTTCTGCTGGACACTGAAAATGAAGCCACCTTAATAATACTGTAATGGGTTAAAAGCATAAGTGATATGAAGGACTTTGCTATGTAAGTTCTAAGCAGAGTAAACTGAAAACCCGTGAGGTATCTTCATAAATAATGGCCTCGGTTGCTTTTTCTTAATACAAAACAAACATAAGGGCAAAGCAAAGTGGCTTATGTTTTATGTTAAGGAGAAAGATCTGACAGATAGGCCACAGTGTTTCAGTCCTCCTGTGAAAATGGTGAGAAAGAATTTGCTAAAGAAATCCTCAGCCAAACGGAAGGATCACAGAAATGTGATGTTACAGCTCAGTGTCACTGTCTGAAGTACACRTGAGAAGGAATGACCAGTATGCTTGTTTAATTAATAGTATTAAGCACACAAGAGAATAAATACAGTTACTGCATGATAAAGTTTATACCTTTACAAGAAATAAACAGAAAAGCTTTACTGTTACATGTTCCTTTTGCAGCAGCTATCGCTTGTCAATAGGGCGGGTTTAAGCAGCACTGGCTGTGACTCATGCAAGATTCCCACAAATCCTCCAGGAACCTTTGTACAGAGCGAGTCATGGCATCTCTGCAGATCTTGCTCCCAAGCTGAGAACCAACAAAATGAGGAGTGGACAGTGAAAGTGCGTGTATGATTTGCCTAGCTTAACCTGGGAACTCTGTAGCAGAGGTGCTTGGTGGAATATGAAAATGGAACAAGTTAGGGGAAAAAAAAAACCAGTTCTTCATGACTTATTTAAACCTTTTGGGCAGTGTTTGTCATGGAAAGTTACTCTGAATGCAGAGGGGAAAATATTGTTCTAGCCATGTTAGAGATTAAATTTTAGGGTATGAAAATGCAGACCAAACACTTCTAGCTTCTTAAATGAAGCTGTGCTAACATGATTTTTTGGAGACTAAGGGTTTGTGTACCATCTGCCCAGCCATTATCGACAGCGAGTGTTCYACATGTGTCAAGAAAGAACTGAGTATTAAAGAATGAGATTTAGCCTGGGTTAATCTTATTTGAACTGCTTTTGAAGTTTTATTGTTCAATTCACATGCTTAAGTTTGGGAAAACTTCAGGGTTTTAACATCCACACAAACTAAAACAATCCTAAAAAAGAAAGATGCAGAGTTTGTTTGTTTACAGCTCTACCTCTAATCTTCTTAATTAACAGATAGCTCAGAAAAGTAGATTTCTTCAGTGGTTTTCTGGGTTTAATGAGTTTTCTTTTCCTTGCTACAAGTGTCTCTCTATTGCTGTAGATGTTGCGGATGCTCAATAGACCATCTAAAAGTCATCGTCTAATTAGGACAACTGCATTTGAAGATGTTGGCACAAGTGGCCGGCTCAAGGGCACATAAAAAGCTCATGGCAGAAGAGGGAAATGAGCACAGATTTCCAAGCACTTTGCCTCCTGCTTTTGGGATAGAGAATCCTTCCCTTCTTGAAATAAAAATGAATCATTTGTATCCAAACTATTCATATCCATTCTGTTGCCAGCCAAGTTTTGGTCAATGTTTTTCACCAGCTATTTTTTATCTAAACCATTTTACCCTACCTTATTCTTCTCCATTTTAAAGTCAAATCTTTCTTCCATCCTTTTTCACCATGCCAAAAAACCTTCTTTAGCTTTCAGCCAAACACTTTGTCTGCTGTTGCGTCATACCCATCTCTATAGTTTAAACCCCGGACACTTCTGTTATCCAAGTTCTCCAATAGCTGTTCCGATCTTTTCTTCTTCCACACCAGCTCTTCTCTAAACTCAGTATTAGTTTTCTAAATACCCGGTATTTGTCACTAGAGCTGTAAAAGGGCAAGCTTTAATTCCAACTGCTGCTGCTTTCCTCAATTAAATTTCATTTTCAGTGATGAAGAGGAAAGATGCCAAGTTTTATGGTAATTCATGTCAACTACTAATTTGAACCTGTCAGTACAGCACCATGTGTTGACATAGATGTACCCCTGGGAAAATCTTTGTCTGCTTATGTACTGAAGGCAAAAGATGACAAACAATAATGAAATGTATACTGTTGTCAAGAGCAGTCATGGAGGATCATCTGTTAATTGTTTCCTTCCAGTACCTTCTGGAAAACATTTTATTTTTTGCCAGACAAAACAGCTAGTTCTAATTGGCTGCTGGATGGAAACAACATCCTGACATCTGTACAGAAAGACCCGGATTAGAAAATATAATATTTAGATATCGATATATTAAGGACAACCAGGTGAATGGAAAGTGCAATGAAGTATTGAAAAAAAAACCCAAAAAACCCCAAAATAAACCAACAACAACAACAAAACCAAACCCGAAACCCTGCAAGATTGTTTTCTATTCTGTTTTTTGACCTCTTCAACTGGCCAAAAGGTTCCTTATATTAACTTTTCCAATAACATTGGCTAAGATAGCCATGCGCTGTGGTAGGAGATATAGGCAGGCGAGACAAAAGAAGGGAATGTCAGGGCAGCTTTCCTTCACTGCTAAAGTGCTTCTCCTGCAGTACAATGGCAATCGCGAGCTGTGGGAGTTAGTCCAGCAAATACGAATGTTCAGAGCAGCTATAGAGAAAAAGCTATAAAATACCTGACTGTACCAAGAGCTGCAACAAAGGTTTCCTTTTCAATCAAAATAATTAATAGCAAAAGAAAAGCCCCAAACCGTTGCAGCACAAAGTTTTTCATCCGCCTTAATTACTTTCCATAGGGAAGACATTAAAAATCCAAATGGTCCTTGTCAGAGGGTTACAAAACGATGGCACAAGAGCCCCAGGCAGCGATATGTGAATGGTTATTCAAACAAACACAGACTGATATAATGAGATGGGGCTTTTTGCCTCAAGCATTTTTCTTTTTGCTGTAGATAGGTGTGTGCTGTTGGATTTCATCCATGCACAGCCTCAGCATTTGCTTTCTGTGACAGGCAGGTTGTAATGAATTGCATTGGTACCTAAGAACTGAAACTCTCACGTTGTTTAAAGTGAAAGCCCATCATCATTAACAAAAGCTGTATCTCAGAGAAAATGAACCATAGAAATACATATTCTGATGAGGAGCAATCAAACAATATTCTGAAAATCTCCAAGGTGGTTATGAGCGCTGTGTATGAAATGTTGAATTTGGCTTGTTCGGTGCTGTTCAAAAAGGGAAAAGCTCTTTGTCAGTGATTCCCAGTAATCCAGATGAATGTGCCTTTTTCTGCAAAGCATATTTTACTGCATAATGACAAGGGGCATGTAAATGCATTAATGAGCCTTTGGAATGGCTTCACTGACACCATCAGAGCACATTGGAAGGGAAATATTCCAAATGCAATTAAAATATCAAAGTTACTTAGAGTGAATTTCTAGTTTTCCAGACCCAAATAACTCAGGGACAGCAGGGATGGGATATGATTAAACTTTGCTGTGTTGCATCTAAATGGGGGAACTGTGGCTGCTTGAAGCAGAGGAGGGCAACGAAGAGCCCAGGCTAGTAAGACACTGGTAGCTAAATCAGAGAAAGTAGTTTTCCATGAACTTTGAAAAATGTCTGTGATGGCTTCCTTCTCATGGGGCTACTTAAGAGTGAAGCAAAGGCCAGAGACAACCCTTGTGCTCGCACCGCCAATATTTCCACGGGGCACCGATGCCCAAAAGTCAGGGAGGGGATATTTACTAACCCGTTCTGTCTCCCTGGAAGAGTGGGGTTATAGTACAGAGGAAATGATGCTTCTTATCTATTTGAAATTGTAGAAGTAGTTAAGATTACAGAACCATGCACTGCTAAAACCACTTTACCATTGAACTCCTTCCCGTGTYCGCCACCATGAGCTGTGAACGTTGGGTTGGAATCTCTGAAGTCCAGAAGAGAATTCTCCTAGAGTAAATGAGCCATCACAAGAAAATCTGTGCTACCAAAGCCCTAATCACACATCTTAAAAGATGATTTTTAAAAAAATGGATGCCTGCAGGAGATTCAGGAGAGATTAAAGGCTTTAACTCTGCCATTAAACCCTACTATGATCGCCCCTCTTTTATTTATTTTTTCCTGATACAGAATCAAATAAATCACATTTCTTGTGAACAATGCGTTAGACACATCCATCAGTTTATTGGCTTTGATGGATTTAAACAAAAAAAAAAAAAAAAAAAAAAAAAAAAAAAAAAAAAAAAAAAAAAAACCCCCCCCCAAAAAAAAAAAAAAAAAAAACAACAAAAAAAACCCCAAACCCGAAACCCTATTCATAACGAGCCTACAACTGTCTGTGGGTTATTTTTGTGTGTGTTGCTAATGATTCCATTTATCTAGTAGTCCAAAACATCTCCTTGCAGAGGTGTGTGTATGTGCCTGAGGACTGTGAAGATGGCAAACAACTTCTTTCAGCCAGCATGTTGTGCAAGCTTGAACATAAAATATGGCGCTGGTTTATATCACTTATTGGATCCATTGTGTGTTGCAGCTATAAAGCAACTCATGCATTCTTTTGCTATCAATTTTAACAAGTAAATGAGTTATCAAATAATTATATTTACAGTTCTGAATCTATGTACCCCAAATTATAAAATCCCTCAACAGAGCACTGCTATACCTGCTTGTGTCAATTTTGGCTTTCATCAGTCTTCAGCATGTTTAAATTCAAGATATGCTGAAAATCTTCTCTATTTCAAGAAATGCAATTGTTAAACTGATAATGACCAATGATTGCTAATTAAAACACAGCTTCTTCCTTGTCTTGGTACTTCTGTGACTCTCCTACTATTTGATGACCTCACGTTTAATATCTCTGCACATTGTTGCTCTGTGAAAGAACAGACTGCTGGTTTTATTTTCCTGAAGAAGAAAATAGTGAAAAAGAATATTTCAAATAAGAAAAGATATTCCTTTAAAAATAAATAAAGTACCTTTTTAAACCTGAAGGCATATTATTTTCATATGTCCTTGGCACTGTGTGTGGTAGTCAAGAACAGATTGCATGTGACTTTTGCTTTCAATTACTATCTGATATTGGAATAACACCACTGCAGCTACACCTGATTCTTATTAGCACCAGTGAAGGCTGAAACTTGGGGTTTTTTAATTTTATTTATTGCTTAATTACAGTCACTCTACACATTAATTTGAAAAATAAAATCATGCATACACTTTAATGCTTAAAGGGCAGAAACCTAATTGAAGGTAGTAAAGTGAGATTTGCAGCAAGTGGTGCTGGGAGTCAGGCAAGAAATGGATGTTTTGCTAACAACACTATTTGGGCCATATTTTGTCTTCGCTGTTGTCTGCAAAGACAGATGCTGTGAACAGGAGCTGGTGTTAGGAAGTCATCTGCTTTGGGATTCAGTGAGCTGGTTTTACGGTAATGGAAAGGGGCAACATCTGAAAACAAAAAAACAAATAGGAGAAATTACATCCTTGTAAAACAGGAGTCCATGATCAGGCTCCAGGAAACTGCTTGTACCGAGTTTAGTTTAAATCTTTTCAGACTAAGAACATGGTAAACCTTGAAAGTGGTAAGTATGCTCCATCCTTTCATACAATATCGTACAACACACTCGGTTCTCCCCATCCATGTTTTTGATCTTTTTTTTCTCTGCTTGAACACTTTCTGTTATTTTACTTTCCAGTTATCTTTTTCAGTCTAATTCCCCCTCAGGCTATTTTTGGTCTTATGTACATTCTGTTATTTCATCATCTTTTTTCGCAATCTTTCAAATACATATGATTTCTCTTGTGATTTTCATCTCCTTTTAGCAGCTATTTTTCCTTTCAAGTATTTCCTCTTCCTTCTTTAATGAGATTTTTTTAATGGTTATTTTTAGGCTTCCAGTCTAGATCCCCTCCCTTTTCCTCTCTGCACTCTACTATGCATGCTTTTGTCCATGTAACTTTTATTTCTCTCACCCCCTAACTCTAGCATCTCCCTTTTGTCCTTTTCTTTTTCTTTTCTCCCCACCTCCACGTGATTAATTTTGTTTTGTCTACACCTAATTTATCTCCTTTCACTGCACTCAGGTAACTCCCATGTTCTTTCATTATGCATCACTGTCATCTTAGATGGAAATTGCATTCATAGAATCATAGAATCATTAAGGTTGGAAAAGACCTCTAAGATCACCGAGTCCAACCGTCAGCCCAACACCACCATGCCCACTAAACCATGTCCCTAAGTGCCTCATCTACACGTCTTTTAAATACTTCCAGGGAGGGTGACTCCACCACTTCCCTGGGCAGCCTGTTCCAATGCTTGACCACTCTTTCAGTAAAGAAATTTTTCCTAATGTCCAATCTCAACCTCCCCTGGCRCAACTTGAGGCCATTTCCTCTTGTCCTATCGCTAGTTACTTGGGAGAAGAGACCRACACCCACCTCACCCCCACCCCCTTTCAGGTAGTTGTAGAGAGCAATAAGGTCTCCCCTCAGCCTCCTCTTCTCCAGACTAAAGACTCCCAGTTCCCTCAGCCGCTCCTCATAAGACTTGTTCTCCAGACCTTTCACCAGCTTCGTTGACCTTCTTTGGACACGCTCCAGCACCTCAATGTCCTTCTTGCAGTGAGGGGCCCAAAACTGAACACAGTATTCGAGGTGCGGYCTCACCAGTGCCGTGTACAGGGGCACAATCACCTCCCTACTCCTGCTGGCCACACTATTTCTGATACAGGCCAGGATGCCGTTGGCCTTCTTGGCCACCTGGGCACACTGCCGGCTCATGTTCAGCCGGCTGTCAACCAGCACCCCCAGGTCCTTTTCCGACAGGCAGCTTTCCAGCCACTCTTCCCCCAGCCTGTAGCGTTGCATGGGGTTGTTGTGGCCGAAGTGCAGGACCCGGCACTTGGCCTTGTTGAACCTCATGCAGTTGGCCTCAGCCCATCGATCCAGCCTGTCCAGATCCCTCTGCAGAGCCTTCCTCCCCTCAAGCAGATCAACACTCCCACCCAACTTGGTGTCATCTGCAAACTTACTGAGGGAGCACTCGATCCCCTCATCCAGATCATTGATAATGGTATTGAACAAGACCGGCCCCAAAACTGAGCCCTGGGGGCACCACTCATGACCGACCGCCAACTTGATTTCACTCCATTCACCACAACTCTCTGGGCCCGGCCGTCCAGCCATTTTTTTACCCAGCGAAGAGTRCACCTGTCTAGGCCGTGAGCCGCCAGCTTCTCTAGGAGAATGCTGTGGGAGACAGTGTCRAAGGCTTTACTAAAGTCCAGTTCAATAACCTAAAAATTATTTTAAATTCCGCCTCTTTTTTCTACCCTCTGTCCTTATGTTTATCCTATGCTATGATTAACAAGGAAGATATAACTATTTTATAGCTAAAGGAAACTTTGGTATCCTTACAATCTAAAGCATGCTTCATCTCTGTCTCTCTCGGCCTCGAAGCCAACCATGGAGAGGAACTTGTGTGGCACCTAGTTCAGGCCATTCATGAGATCAAGGCTTTTGAGACTCTAAATTATCCTGGAGGGAGGGAAAAAAAGGGAAAAACAAACTGTGGAAATTGTAGACAAATGACAGTTATCTCGTCTTTTGTAAACCAATAAGGATTGGTTAGCCAACAGCCTGAAGTGTAATGTTGCAGGTGCAGAGCGTGGGAGAAGAAATCTATTGCATTCAATGTATTAGCCTTAATTGTAAAAAGAACAGTGTGTCTTACTTAGAGCTAGATCCAATGTTTTCCTGGCTGCTGTAAAATGGGGCTGATGAATAAGGGTGGTTTGATATGTAACAAAGGGAGCGTAAGGATCCAGATGCAGACTTGATACCCTAAAATCAAAGAAACAGTTTTGGTCTGATCTCTAAGAAGTGATGACATGATTATTATGGTTTTCATTCAATGTATCAAAATCTGACCAAAGTTCTGATCTTGGCTTTACTGAAAACAATGGAAAAGTGTCTCTGAGCAAGTTTCCAAGATGGAGTATCTCAGGATTGGTTCCTTGTGATATGGCATGAGTCAGTGATGTGAATACATGGCATCTAGTAGATGCCGGGGCTCATATCAAACCAAGTAATTCTGTGGTGTGCGGTGGTTTTTTTGTTTGKTTGGTTGGTTTTTGTTATTGTTTTTGTTTTTTTCTCTGAAAATGTCATGATCAGATTCTTCCTTTAGAGTGCTCTACCTGCTTTATAAATGTCATCTTAGGGTGTGAGACATTTATGGTGATCAATTTTCCTTAGTTACCTTGTGTGGATATTCCTATGTGATGAGAAAAGCCATTCCACCTTGTTCTTTCTCTTTAATATATGCAGTCTGGGCATCAGTCAGCCTGTCCTTCACTGTGTTATTTGAAATGTGACGTGGTTGTGTCTTTACTGATGTGGCCAGATTGTTTGACAAGCTGCCACAGATATTCCCTGCTTAGCCCACAGGTGAATCCAGATCTTAAACCTACAGTGTTGATGAGATCCTAAGTTTATGGCTATGTGCATGACAATCTTTATCCTTGAGCATCTTGACACTTTCTGCACTGGAAGTTCAAATTAAGCCACACTATCACAAGCGTCATCAGGTTGTGTTTTCTGTGGGGACTTCTCATGACAAAAAAATTACTTATTTCAAGTGTATTCCTCAGGAATGTTTTCATGATCAAAGGAAAAATGATGGTAAACTGGCTATGCTGCTCCCTACTGAATAACCACCCATATGTTGTCCATATGGAAAGTASCACCCTTTCTGAAAGGTTTGAGGCTGAGGGAGTGCTGTAACAGAAATATCCAACTTTTTTTATGTGGGAAGGGCAACACCCACACTTTTGACTTTAATTATCAGTAAAGGAAGACGGATTCTTGTCTGCTGGTACACAGGCAATCTGTGTTGGTTTGTTGTGCACTGTACAGGACCAGGATATTTGTCAAGGAGAGCAAATACGGCAGTTCTCATCACTATATAGTTGGAGTACCAGATTCTTGATTTTAGTCAGAGCTGAACAATGCGGAGTTGTACTTCCCACTAGGAGGTTCAATGTCATAATGAATGTAATGGGGCTGAAATGAGGATTGAGAATATTTTTTGCATGAAAGTCCATTTACAATCAGGTAAACGTGAAGATGCTCTATTGTGCATTTTTTTCTTTTTTTTGTTTTTTACTACTTCAGTGAAAATTACTGAAAACATCTTCAAACACAACACTTGGGGATTTAACTTGCAGGAACTTTTAAATTGTCTGGTTCTGTCAATGAAGCGTACTGGGATCTGAAAGTCCTCCATCCTAATCAGCTCTATGAAGCTCTTCTGAACAGCAATTTCTTCTTTGATTATTCTTTGCTATATAGCAAGCATTTCAGCACTTTTGGTACTTACTCTTCTGTGTCAATGRTGGAATCTATTATCTTGTGATTTTTCTTTAATATTCATATCCCTATGATATCTGCTTGTCAAGGCTTTTAGCAGAAAGCTAAGGCTGTAGTTAGGTAAGTATTATTACCACTTTCTTAAAAGGAGAAGAAATAAAGATACAGTCAGTGCTGATTTCTCCAAGGTCAGGGCGAAAGTGAGCATATGGGGTGTGGGGAAGTACTTAAGAGATTTAAATTAAAAAAAAAAAAAAAAAAAAAATCACTACAGCTGGAGTTAGATTGTCCTGTTAAAACTACGAATTTGCAGCATCGCTCATGCCATTCAGCTGCTATGAAAAAGGCCACTAATGGTATCATTCACTGAAAGCTGACAGTTACCCTTTGAGGCTGACCTTTTGTTAAACCAATTCTCCCTGACTCAGATTGTAATGCATCAACATTTCCCATTTCAGAGAGCTTGATGTAGAGTAAATAGTCCAGAAAATTAGTAATAGTGGAAGAATCTCCACCAGCAAAAGGCAAACTTTCTATAGCTGCTGCTCATTTTTTTCTATCGGCAGGTCAACATTATCATTTTAGTTCAGGTCAGTAGTGAGATTTTGGAGTGACTCAGACTTATCCCCCCTCACCACTTCTAAGTTTGCGTTGTGGAGTGGTCTTGGAGTTTACAGTCGAATCCTTTTTGAAGAAACAAAATCAGAAGATGCATTCCTAGTACTAATGGGTGTCCGGTCCGTTGGACCAGACCAGTCCAAAACACATAGCAAAGTACATAGAGCGAGTACATCAGATCTTCAGACGAACCGTTCTGCTCTGGTGATTGTCTCCAACTTCATGATACTACTCGCTAATGAAAATACAGACTCTGTGCAAAAAGAAAGCACCTGACCTGAATCAGATATTGAGTTTACAAGTGAATGGTGTTCTTCAGGCTTCCTAGTTTGGTCTGATCTGAATTTGAACATGACCAATGTCTTAAAGAGCTTCTTGGGCTGCATGGATAGTCATGTAAAGAGCACTTTCCAGTGGAAGCTATTTCCTGAGCAACACATTTTTCTGTACAAAATGGTGGCTGAAAACACTCATAGGTTGGGCTTGAAGTCTCCATACTGTGTTAAGAAGTCAGCTTGGGATATCTGTTAGGCACAAGGCTTCATGCTGTTCATCTGGCTTGTCCAGGTTGCATGACAGAGCATGGAGCTGCCCCAAGAGACCTCAAACATTTCCCTTCTAGTAAGCTCAAAGGCTCAAGCAGTCTATCCTGTGTACTTACTACATCTGATGTGGGTAATAAGTAGTATTTGGCTCAGGAAAGGGCTCAAACTTCCATTTAAATGATTGCAGACATTCTCTTATTAAAGACTCTCCAGTGAAGCCATTAACTTTAACATTATTCTTGCTGGAATGCAAGAAATATTTTGACCCAAAGAAGACAAAAATAGAGGAGCCTGCAAGTATGATTTTGACACTTCTATAAATCAGTATTTGTCCTTTGGGTTGTAGCTTTGAAAAACTAATCTGACATATCTACAGGAGTTAGGCGAGAAGGACTGGTGGGGTCGTCTGCTTGCCCTTCCACAGCAAACTACAACAAACCTCCCCACCAGGCCTCTTCTGTCTCTGAACCCTGCTGCCAGGAAGGTCGGCTGGCCACTGGGAATCGCCCAGAGCTTTGCAGACCTGACCGAAATGACAACACATACAGGGCATTGATGTTGTGGATGGGTTGGTACCTTTAAGTTCTCATCACAGTAGTTCTGGAGTTTTAAGTTATTACCTGAAAAAGCCATTCTATCTGGAAACTGCTTTACAGCCACATAATCCCCCATGAATCTGTAATTCAGGGAATCATATTATAAAAATACTAGATTTCATAATGATATGATGAAGCAGGAAGCTTAAGTAATAAATTCCTATGGGTAACCTGTTTTACATTCAGTACTTCAAAGCACAAAATATTAACAAATGTGTTGTGTGCTATTGGGAACTGCATAAATAATAACAATAATAGGGATTAAAGGAAACTATAGTAGTAAAGGTCACGTGTGTCTGAAATTACAAGGTAATACATCAGCCTGCAGAGCAAGACAATGTTTTAAGGTTGAAAGAATAAATTGTTTTAAGCAAATTGCCCTGGAGGAAATGACAAAAATATATCATTTATGAATAACCGGTGGTATTTATAATAAATGTTGTATGTAAGAGAGCTGTAGCATGTTAAAATATTATAACAATCACAGTGTTTGGATTTGGCTTGAGACTGATGGAGTAAGGATGCTTGTAGCCAGCATTCTATTGTGTGGGTCCTGATTTCTGAATGCAGATGCTTATTTTAATTTTTTTCCTGTTTACTGAAAAAGGATTTCTCAGCTCTTTTATGTATATTTACAAGCTGATCAAAAGTGCTCTAGAGTCAGTGGAAGTGTTCAGTAGGCATCAGATGAGACTCACTTGAGATGGGTCCTCAGCTGGTATCTTTTGGGGATGAAAGGCTAATACTTTTGGGCATTTCATTCTTAGTGGGGCTTACTCTGAAAGCCAGATTTGGGAAATCAGCCTCATTTAAAACACCAACTGCTTAACTGAGACTTAAAAGTCCAACACTGTATGCTTACATTGCTTGAGGTGGGCAGCCACAAGGCTAGCTTTGCTGTCCGTACAGCCAGCAAGTCTGACTCCAGGCATGGCCGATGGCTGTTCTCACAYACAGTATGGGCTCCCAAGTGCTCATACATCAGCAGCTTAATAGGCTTTTAGAAATTGGGCACAAACTACACCTACTGCTAGTTTGCCGGTGCTGTCAAAGCTGCGTGAAAAATCAGCTCTGCAGTTGGGAAGCAGATGAACTGCAGAGCACCCTGTGCTTTATGAGCACTTTTAAGCCCACTCATGAGTGTAGTGTTATTGACATCTACAACCCAGCAGACATGAAAGCACTTTTGTGAAAAGGTATAGCTGCAAGGACAAGGTTAATTGTCTCAGTTAAGCATCATGCTAACAGATATTACATTAGACTGAGGAGGGGTGGAAATGTATGTGTTTTCTCCCTTTCTGCTACATAATTCAATATTCAATTTCTGCCACTTCTCAGATGTCATTTGTTCAGTCCTTGCTGTCTGTAGCAATCCTGAATGCAAACTTTTTCTATGTTGATGTCTTCAAAGTTTGATTATGTTGGAAGTGTCAGGGTGTCTTCCCTCTCTGGGGGAAAAGAAATGTGTTGGTCAGTGTTTACCTCTGCAGTGAATATATATATTCAATATTTCTGTTAAGCAGAATTCCACTAAAGATATTATTGGCATGAGCTATGTTAATTAGAAAATGCATTGAATGTTGACCTGGCTGACAAATGATATTGACTTCTAATGTGGTCRGAAGCAAGAAATTTCATTAAGTACTAACAGTTAATCATTTGAATAATTGGCYTGAGAGAGGAAAAGAGATCGGTGTTGATACACAGAGAATTGTGCTGGTGCTAGCCCTGTAAAAATGAGCAAATAAAGCAAGTCTTTGAGAAAAAGACTGACCTAGGAAGGCGGTGGGGAAGGTTCTTACGTAACAGCAAATGTCACTGTCTGCTTGCAACATGGAAGTATTTTGGAATATTCTGAACATTTTACTTTTAAATTTCAAATTTTGTCCAAACAGACAGGTCTGGGAGTAATGTCAGGAAATCCCAACACTGTCATGGATGTTCTCTTTCTTTTCTTTAACTAGCTGTGGCTGTAACTCACATCAGGGAAGTCTTTAAATTTGAACTAAAACTATGTGAAAAAATAAATGAGTAGAAGTGAAGGTGGTAGATAATCCTCCCAGGTTACCACAGACTGCCAGTAGTTGGTATGACTCCTACCAAAAAAATAGTTCTGCCCCAGTATCGTGGCTTTATCCCTGCAGGTTTTGTCCTGCTGTAAAATTGAAGTTGTGCAGATCCATCCAGCTCACACGTAGGTTTGTCCATTGCATGACCTGCACTCGCTTGATCTTCATTCTCCTGCGGAATTTCCCAAAGCTGTCTCATGCCGCAGTGTGGTCCTCATGCCAGAAGGGCCACCACACTGCAGGCCATCCTTGACCTCCAAGCTCTAAAGAGAAACTGGGGGTGAGCATGGAAGTATCTAGTCCAGAGCAAGATGCTGCGCAAGGGGATAGCTTCAGGGCCAGTGAGCTTCCAGAGAGATTCCTGCTTGTTTGTGGAGCGTCACATCTGGTTATGAACTGGGAAATGTTACTGGTGAGAAAGCACAGATCACTAGCTGAGATTGTTACCCACCATTTCATCAAAACCTGCCATAGACCACTTCTTACCTTCACCAAGTTCAATGTAGCAAAATTAATGATACCACTGTTACATGAATAAAGTAAAGCAGACCTTTTGTGGGCTTGAGCGGTGCTAGCTAACCAATGCTTAGCTTCCAACCCTTCATTATTACACACGTGCACAGACACAGATAAAATAAATCAGCAGCACTCTGGAGCAATCACCACAGAGAACCCAGGACTGGAAGCAGAATTACTTGCCAACTTACCTCTACATGACAGCTGAGGTGTATCAGAGGAAAAATGGGATGGATTTCATTATTATAGTAGCTGTTTTGTACTTGTCTTATGGCTAGCAAACTCTTACTTCCAAAACTCACGGTCCAGTGCCTTTTGTTAGTGATACCTCTGTGTAGTTACTTGTTAATACAAGAGACATCCTGGAGAACTGAGATCCGTAACAATCTCTGAGTAATTTCCTGCATGAATGACTTTTTGTGTAATTTATTATAGTRGTCACATGGATATTGCTAGGAACTGGTTAGGATATTCACAAGTTTTACTTCTCCATATTAAACACTTGCATACTGAGCAGTGAGCATTGGTTTTGCTCTAACATCTCATTTTAGGATGTTCATCATATTACAAAATGTAATACTATGCTTATCAGAATCCCTTAACCTATATTTTTCACTATCTTTGTCTAGTTTATCGTTCTTTTTAATGTTTTTCTATTACTGTTTCGCAGTCCATGCATACTCAGAAATATACATCTGAAGAACACTTATATTCTTTTAATCTGCCAAGCATAAAAAGTTGATTAAAAAAAATTGTTTATTACAGTCCAAAAAGTCTTATCAATTATTAAATCTTTCCAAATCTCTCTGCTTTACAATAGAAATCAACTGAGTTCAAGTTATGCTTTTATTGCTCTATTAAATTGGAGGCTATAATTCTTGTGAAAGAAGTTATTAACTAAGGCAATTTATTATGGAGTCTAAGAAGCAACCAACATCTCTGTGAGTAGCTATAAATATAGGTTTTCAGACTGTATAAAAAGGCAGCCAGTTTGGAAACATTCAAAAAACTGGGGAGCGAAGGGCACACATCGAGAGGTGCCCAGGCGGTCATGTAGGCACCAGGTTCAGCTTCGCCGTGCTGTTCTGCCGTGGGTTTCTCTCTGTGCATGACTTTGCTTCTGCACAGAGGAAGGAAAAA
Organism: Phoebastria nigripes; assembly: GCA_035582835.1. Classification (NCBI taxonomy): domain Eukaryota; kingdom Metazoa; phylum Chordata; class Aves; order Procellariiformes; family Diomedeidae; genus Phoebastria; species Phoebastria nigripes. The sequence goes on along the minus strand of JAYKAV010002552.1, from coordinate 884,901 downwards.
GGACATCCAGCCTGGTGGTTCTGAAAAAGGTGAGAGGACAGACTAACAAAGCATACAGATATGCCTATGGATTTTCCACTAAAATAGTGAACAAAGCTCACTAGCTTCCTCTTTTCCAAAAGCTGTCTCAATTTTTCTTCGTGCTATTCACTGTCCTTTTCACATCGTACTGCAGGAAAGCTTCCACCTTCTTCCCACATCTCCAAATACCTCTCCCTGCTCCCTAATATCCCCAGTTCCCTCCCTTCTCTGAGACCAGCTTGCTTGGCTGGTTTAGAGCTGCGTCTTTGCCCGACTGCCTCCCTGCCTCTTGGGACAGATGAGGGCTGAGCTCCACCTTCCTTATCGCCGTGGGGCTCTAATAAGGTCTCTGTTCTCCCCAGATTTCCTGATGGATTTCCTGGATTTCCTGGATTTCCTGACATTTGTCCTGCCACCTATTTAGAGTTCCCTGCCCCTCTGTCGCAAGCAACAGGAAAGACAACTGATCAAGAGTTTATCAGCTGGTTTGGATGCCTCAGCTTTTTGTGCAGAGAGACATTAGGAGGGCCTGAAGATGCAGAAAATTCATCTTCTGAAAATCAGGCTTTTTAAGTGACTTCAGGCTGGATAATCAGAAATGTCATTAGCAATTTGGAGAGCTTGGGTATAGCCCATGCCCTGAGTCCTTACAATAGTAAATGAATAGATTCGTGTTCTGGCTTTTTCTGGGCTGGAAAAGGAAAAGCAATACTGCCTCTACAACTCACAGACGTGTCAGTCTTCTGCGCTTTACCAGCCCTCCAACTCTTCTCCTGTAGCTGCTGTTGCTCCAGGGGGTTCTCCTCCAAGTCTTTCTGCAACTCTGCTGTATGCCTTTTACTTGTGGTACTTCATTTCCTCCACACCTCTTCTCTTAACTTTGTTATTTGTCATCTGTAGAAATGAAGAGCAAAAGATCATTGCTGAACAGCAATTGATTGTCTCCGGATCTATAACAAGGAGTATATAACTTTCCATTAACTGCATCACACTTCCAACAGCATTCAGGTTTCCAACGTCAAAGTCACCAGCTCCCAGGGCAGAATTTGAATCATACGACAAACTGCAACTAACTTAAAAAACTCCTCATCAAGCAAAGTTCTTAGCACCTTTTATTTACTATACAGATAGTCATCTTTAAGATGCATTTTTGTTGAGAGAGATTTAAGGACTCAGCTTCCTGTCATAGCTGGATACCATTAAAGAGGGGGTCTCTAGAAAAAACATCCAGGCAGCCAGGGCTCATGTTTAGTGTGGCTCACAGCAGAGAAAACCCAGTGTTTAGAGTAATGTGTGATTTCAGCTACTTTGGTTATTTTCTGTTGTCTTGTCTGCAGTCTGTTTTTGTTTGGTGGAGATATTCTATTTTCTATTCCAGCATGATCACAGCTAACAATACACATCTTTTATTCCATGCTGTCCTTTGCAGTTTCAGCTTTAATTCTGAAAATTTGGCTTATAAGCTTTAAGACAGATAAAGAAAAGGGTCCCCAAGATCAAAGAGGTGGTAGCAGATGAAAGAAAACTGGAAAATGCCTTTAGCGATTAACAAGAAGTCTTGAGAAAAAGGCACCAAAGATCCAGTCAGTCACCACCAAACTGTGGAGAAAAATTTTCTCTGTGAAAAAAGCAGAATTGTATAAGGAAGGATGATTGCTGTTATTTAGGCAAAAGCTGAACTTCTGATGGTGGTGTAGGAGAGAGAGAGAATACATAGGACGAAAAGTGGTTTTTGCCATCATCCTAGAGTGAAAAACAGAAATAGCAGTGACCCTATGTTAGAGGATTCATTATTTATAACTTTCTTGAGACAAAATGTAAAATAGTTCATGTTCTTCATTCACCCCTGTGATTTGAAGCACAGGGAATGAGCTTCCTTTTCCAATATGTTCAGGCTCTGCTAAGAAAAGTTAATGTTTCTGTAAGAAATCAGCAGAGGTGCAAGATCATATGTTTCACTTAAGTATGGCAAGTAACAAATCATGCTGCAAATACATAAGAAAAGGCAAATGCTGACCTGCAATAAATCGTCTTTCCAAACAGTACATTTAGATAACGAGCATATGAAAATCCYAATATGGAGCCTATTACTTAAAGGAAATTCTTCCTGCTGAATTTAGTTAGCTTTAGAACAGGCTATGGAAGAGGAATAAATATCTGCTACCAAATTCTAGGTCATTATTGCACCTTTCTCTGACATATAATTAGAGGAACTACCCACAGGAGTCAATGGCAATAACCTGTTCTGCTTTGCTGGAAATGTGGAGTCTAACAACTTTGCCATGTGGCAGCTGAGAGCATCCTTTGGCTCACTGAACACACTGAGTCAATTAAGGCTGAGTAAGAACTAAAATTGGCTTATATTGCATGAATGACTTTGACTGTCTTAAACCGTTTATATTTATGTTTGTTCTCTCCTTGAACCATCCCAGAATTTTCACGTCTGGATTACTCAGTTACTTTATTAAATATATGTTAGTTCATGCAATTAAGGACTCTTTTTAAACAGTGAATGCGTTCAAAGTACTCAGCCTACCTAAAAAAATGCAGCTACTCTTTTTAAGTGTTCTTAATTATTTGCTATGTTCAGTATCCTGTGGCTGTTGTGAGKGGTATATGAACAATTCACTGTTTCATATGCCTTGAATCATGGAAAATATTTTACTTGTTTTATTCTATCTAGCTCTAATAATTAATTCTGTTATCTACAGCTTGCAGTCAGGACATCTAAGGCAGGGAGCTTTACCTAAGTCTGTAAATGAATTGTTTTATAGAAAACTGCCCTGAAACAAGCCGAGCCTGCAGCCAGTCAAACTTGGGTATGCAAAAAGATTCAGCCTGGGCCAGACTGTTCTGCTAAGCGGGTAGCTAGTGGGATGAGAAAATGATGGGAGGGAGCTGTAGTGACATTGTCTAATATTTTGTCTATTTTGATGAGGAAGAGACAGGTGGAGGACTGTTGGATTAGGAAGATCAGAAAAGCTTAAAGGAAGCACTGCCAGARAGTATGAAGAGGTTGGTAGTTGGGAGACTTGCAGACACTGAAGATGAGGTCGGTTACTCCTTGCCCAGCTGTAGGCTTGGTGGAGACTTGGGGAAGTTGCCCTGTCTCAGTCCCTGCAGCTCGGGTCGCTTCGCTCCTTGGCTCTCCTTTACTTCAGAGGCAGTCAGGAAAGACTTAGGCTCAGCATCAGCGGGGCACATACAGCCTCTGGAAGGGCTGAGGAAAGCTAAGGATTATGGTAGGATGAATTTCTCATGTTTCTGGAGTGCACTAGGATTTTTCCATACCTACCCATGGTTTCAGGYGCTGCAAAAGCTTTGTGTCACCCTGGTGCACATCTCTAAACACTCAGGAAACTGCTGACACTCAGCATCTCACAGGGTCCAGTTCTACTGCAGCTTGTAAAGTCCACACGTAACTGGCATGGGAAGGTCCCTTCAAGCCTCAGGCTTTTGAAAAATGGACGAGGTTTACCACCGTAAATGTCATCGCAACCAGCTATTTATCAAAGCACAGTACATTGCACACTGGAAAAGCAACATGCTATGGTATTTGCTTTCACTGGACATTCTGGGAGAAGAAAATAGCCTAGCAAAAATCAAAGAGTTTTAGAAATTATTTAAAGGAAATAACAAAGTGATCCAAAATATACTCTTCTTGGGTTACTAAATTACAGTAAAAACATTAGTCCTGCACAGGCCATTATTTTATCATTAGCTTAATGTCATCAGTTAATGAAGACTTTCAAGAAACATTCATGCAGCAATTGTATATGGTTTGTTAGGCTACACACACCCATGGATAACGGACGCAATTAAAATGCTGCCAAAATAATCATCTTTGAAACAAAGCTTTGCCAGTGTCTGTCAGTGCTCCAACAGCATATGTTTTTTTGGTGATGGAAAATAGTTTTAATTTTACCCATATGGATGTTTGTTTCCCACTAACCCTAATTTTGCCCATAGCATGAAGCTAGGAAATTTTCTGTCATAAATGATTTACTGTTGCAGTTCCACCCCCCACCCTGCCCCAACCTCCTTCCACATTTCAGGAAGGTGTATGTTTAACATATGTCACTGATAAGGAGGAAACGAAATGGTTAGAAAAGGAATAAGCATCTAAATGATGATAGCCCTCTAGCAAAAATTATCATGCTAATATTTCTGGTCTTTTTTTCTCTTTGTAACCTCTTGGGACTACAATTTATTTCAACAGCAGCTGTATCACTTCTGCAAAATAAAGATTTAGCATCTTTCTACCAATACTATATGTTTTAGCAAAGAATTAAAGCATAGTTTAATCTTATTACATTTTATTATAGGGAGGTTAAGACTCATAGTAGAAAAGATACAAATTAATTAAGCAGACCTGTCTGTATTCACTCCTTGGGACTGCTTCAGTAGATATAAAAGAGCTCCTTTCATTATTTAAAGAAAGGGTAATCCCAATGAACTAGCTAACATTTTTTCTACTTGTTAATAGCACAGTATGGCATTGCTACAGCATACCTGGAAAATATTGTACATTAGCTGCAGCTTCTTCATGTCTGCTACCATTTCGGGCACCATGAAGTCCCCTGAGGCAGACTGTATAGAGAAATGCTAGCTGTAGTAAATCCCCCTCGCCACCCCTGCCTTCCCGCCCAGCCCATGAATTCCTGCCTAGCAAGTAGAATAAAAAAATGCTTAAGCATGAAAAAGTTGCAACTCAGTTTGAATCTGAATTGTTTCAGAAATCTAAATCTGCTGTTTGGTTTTCAAAATGGACTTCTCTTGAATATTCAGATTGAGATGAAATTACAATGTATACAAATTCAAGATAGCTGTACACCCATGGGTTTTAGCCAGTATTTTGAATGATATTTTCACCTGTTAATCTTTCTCCTGATGTTGTCCCTTCTGCAAAGAAGTTCATGATTTTGCATTCATGTTTATGGATGATGTCCTACAAATAGGTCATTCTACCTTTTAAAAGCATTTGCAAACGTTTTCAGAAAACACGTTTCCTAGAGACCACTTAGGACTTGCTGGACATCATGGAATGAAATTAGAGGTTTTAAAGTCATACTCTTTATATGTAAATTATTCTGAGTCACCATTTTAAAACTGAATCCTTGATGAYTGTTTAGCAAAAAACTAGCACTATACACTCTGAGTATGTGTTGTCTTCAACTTGTTGAGATTAAACACAAGACTGTTCTCCCATCTCTACCAGTGCTTCCAGCACAAAGCTGGGACAGGACAGAGCAGAGAAGCTCACAAGGTCACTGGCCAGATTGTCAATGCAGTATCTTTCAGAAGGAATAGATTGATTTTTCAAAACTTTAACCAAGCAATTTAATAAAGAAGCCTGTGCTGCTTGGGGACGGACAACTGTTCTTTTGCTGAAAGGTTCTTTCTAGAGAACTTAAAGATTTATTTGCACATTGTTGCTGACCTATTATAAAACAAAATGCTGGGTGTTCGGAGTTGTCAGTTTAGAGAGTTGTTCCTTGAACTGTGCCATCGATTTGCAGGAGAGGAAACAGAGAGAGATGGGGGCTTCATATGCCCACCCCTATGTAGGGTGTGCGTTACTGCTCACAGATAATTTATCAGCATTGTCTCTTCCTCCCATGTTCCCTGTTTGCACAGACCTTGAGTAAGGGAAACTGTAGGCTGTCGCTGTTACCTGTGCCATTRCCTTCTCGGTATTTCCTGCCCTCAGCGCAGGAGTGGGGTCCTGGAGAGCGATTGCGTTGATCATCCCAAATGGCAGAAGACAAACTGCAGAGGCAGCCAGACTAGCGTGGTCRTTGTTCACCCTACCTACTGGCTGGGAATCTGCGGTCTGGTAGTGACAAAGAGAGGAAATCTTAGCCAGCTCACCTGAATTACACTCCGTGTCTTGCAAATAATGTCCTGAGACCTTCAGCAGCTCATCTCAGAAAGAAAAAGAGAGGATTTTTCTTGAAATCCTGGTTATAATTAAATAACTTTTTTTCCTAATGTTCTTCCTAATTTTAAACTGTTGGATTTTATGTCTTTAATGCCACACGCGCCACATGGCCAGGACTACAGAATCGTGCTCTCAAGATTGGCAGACGCTTCTCATAATTAACCCAGTTTTCAGCCAAAGAAGGAAGCCAACATTTTTCAGACTTGTGTACTGAAGACCTATAAATACACACCGTGTCAGGATGGCCTGTTTTCCAAAGGCAGTAAGCAAACTCAGTATCTTTTAACGTGTGGGAAAAACAGGTCATTTGAACTCAGGGATCAGGTGTAGATTCGAGCACTTAACTAGGCAAACCAGCCTGAACAGCCACTGTTTCAGCTGGTAGCAAAGGGCAGAGGAAAAGATAAAATAGGAACAAAATCACCTGGGTGCACGCTGCAGCAGCACAGCGGTCTGGGAACGTGGTCATCCTCACTTGCAAGGTTTGTTCACGCTGTAATCGGTGTTAGGGCTGACAGTCCTGAGCTGTACAAAATTGTGAAGGTCTTACAGGAGGCCTTTATTGAAATGAAAAGCAGCAGTTCTGAATACAGTTTCTTCACCCAAATTTTAAGTTCAGCAAATTACATGGACTAGGAACTAATATGCTGTTATAAAGTTTATGCTTGATTTTGTTTGAAAATCACAACAACAAAAAAGCATTGTGCACCAGCTGAATTTCTATTAGCATATTAAAACAAACTCAATGAGCTATAGCAATGTATTTTGATTTCGGTCAACTAATTTTCTAAATCAAAATTCTGTATTCTACCAACAATGTCTCCGAGTGGATCTTTATTGGTGGATTGCAACTGGGGAACAACTACTCCTCAGGAATAGTAATAAATGCAAATGCAGCCCAAAACATCTGCAAAAATCTTGAAATTAGTTAGTTTTCTGAGATGATTAAAATCTGCAGTAGGAATCCTGGTTTTATTTATTGTTCTGGAGGAATTTCAGATCTTCATCTGTAAAAGGAAGGGCTTGCAAGGTCTTGGTGCTGCCTGTTGGCAGTTCTTAGCACCTTCTGTAATTTATTCCCCACTGTAATACAGTTTCAGCAGTCTGAGGAGAGACCTGGGTTCTTGGAAGGAAAGTGGGATGCTTCAACTGAATTKGCCAGACAGACATGTTGAGTTGTTTTTCAGCTCTGCGGTGAAAGTTAAAATATTTTGCACAATGTAAATGAAGATAATGGCAGTGTTTGCACTGGTGAACATACTTGTACGCCTTAAGAGAGCCAGTAAGGAATGACATTTTAACAAACTAATCTGTAACTATATACAGATATAAATATMTATCTATATATATAAATGTAATCCAGTTGATGTCTATCCTCATTGCAGGCGTTTAAGAAATGACAAATACAAACATGAGTGTACAGACTGCCATTTCACAGGGGATTCTTTAAGGCAAATAAGGAAGTTTGAGAACACTTGGAAAGCAAAAGGAAAATTTACTTCTGTTCCAGTCAAGGGGTGAATGGTACAAGTTTCCGCTGTATCTCACAGCAGTGGGAAATTCAGGTTTTTACCTGAAGGGGGTTAGAACGTTGGCTGTAGTCCTCATTAGCACCATGAGCTCTGCCTGCAGAGGAGGAAGAGGATGCAGGTGGAGAAGATGTCTCACTGAGCAAATGTCCTGGAAAGGGGTTTGCTTTCTAGGCAAAAAATTGTGTTTTTAAAGATATCCTGAGCTTCCTAAGCTTCTATTTCTTACAGCTCTCCAGTAGTGCCTAGTGGTCCCTAACCGAGAAGTCTATAAACACTCCTACTTAAAGACTGTCTCAACCCTAAAAGTGCTATTTGCCTGGCAGAGTGAGGCATTTGCAGCCACTTTCTGAAGTGAGAATGTGACGGGTAACTTCTGGGGAAATATGCTGTAATTAATATTGGGGTCAGGTCTGGGGCAGCACCCTTCACTCTCCTTCCCACTCTGAGAGAATGATTTAACACGGTTTAGCAAATGTCTTCATCTGTGTGAGGCAACAAGTTCATGAGGGGCTGTGGTTAAGAAAGATTGGTTTTCACTTTTTGCACATGCTGGAATCTTAAACTTAGCATCCTCAAATCTGAGCAATTTCTGTCTGCCCAAAATGCCACCGTCGTTTCTCTTTTCCCACTTTCTCAATAATCAGCTAATTTATACTTCACGTATGACTCAGCAAAGCTGCATTCATTTCAGTAGATGAGCATCATTTTACAGTACGTAAGCATCAGTTCATCAAATTCTCTCTGGCTGAAAAGACTTATTATAGACGTTATTATTACAACAGTAATATTAATAAAGGAACTGCAGGGTACCGTTACAGTGAGCTGCAGGTTGTTTCCCCGCCTGATCATTTTGGTGAGAAGACAGTCATTTCTTCCTACAATTTAATTTCTTGCACCCTGTAGGGTCCGTAGAATTAAGGCACTTTCTTTTACTGACAGTAAGAATAAGTATGTTCTGTATTTTTTTCATAATAGATAGTATTTTAATAAGTAGTATATTTTCCTCACTCTCCTTAAAAAATTACAGGTTTTATTAGTCCAAACTGACAGAGAACCAAACTACTCAGAAAGCCTCTGGAATTTGCAATACATTACTATATAACCTGTCTACGATCTGAAAGATTGATTGCCCTTTGATTGCTTAATCCCATCAATTATAGCTTTATACTGTTGATCAGTTTAGATGCATGTGTCATCCCCACAGTACCATTGACTCATTCCTTCTCACAAGCTGCTTATGGAAATACTATCCCAGTATTAGGCAATAGCAGGATATATATGAATGGGTCAACAAATGAACGCACATTTGCTGCACTATGGATCGGGAGCCTGAGCTCCTCCGTCCCTCAAGCCCATAGAGACACTTGAGAACTGCCAGAGACCTACCATTAGGTCATTGATTACATTCCACTGGAAATGAGTAGGTCACGTTTTGGTTATTATCTTTCATGCATCCCAGTAAATACATGAAATCATGCTAAGCCAAAAAGAACATAAAGTCATGCTTCATGCTGATCGCATCCTTCTTTTACAGCTAGACTAGAATTTTTCATTAAATCTAGTGCTTTTACAGATATAGCTCAAATATAAAGTTAATTGTCAGAATTTTGAAATTACCGGCATAATTTCTGACTTTTGGGAAACTTATGATAGGTGTTAATCTAAATGTTATATTTTTCAGTGTAATGAAATGCAGAAATTGGTTAAAATTAATCAAAGATGCCCTTGAAACCAGAGGGGAGCCTTCACCATTAGCGCTTTGGGCAATATTAGAATTAGACTTTCTAAAATAGTTCATGCCCTGAAGGCTATCCTGGCTACTTTTCCATTGTTTCAAAGAAAACTCTCTTCTGAGATGCTAAGAAGAGAGACGTTTAGTTTGCATTCAAAACAAAGTCTAGAGTCTCCATCGTTCTGACTTGTGACTTCATCCAGTCTTTAGCCTTAGGACTAAGTCGTCTTGTGGCTTGAGAGTGCAACGAAGCAGATCCCTTCGTACCTCATGGGCCTTAAACATGGCTAGAAACAAGAAATTTGGGGAATCTGCTACTCGCACTTTAAAAAAGCAACTCTTTCAAAGACTGAGTTAAAAGGGCCATTACTAAAGAAGTTATCTATGGAACACAGAAAATGAATTAAAAATCACAAATACAAAAGTAACATTTTGAAATATGTGTTGCAAAATATATAAGCAGAATATATATTTAAACTCAACAAAAAGAAGAGACTTCTAATATCCAAAATTTTTAATTCTAAGGTATTAAGAAATAGTAACAGATGGCTAGTCTACAAAACAGGACTGTTACCCAAATGATTTACACTGATTACACAGAAAAATAGTCAGCCGCTTGCTGACTGTATGGGTAAAATATAGCAGGGGAAAACAACAGACATATTTGACCTAGCTTTTTGGAAACCTTTGATTTATTGCTACTAGATGTGACTGAAATCCCATTCTCCCATCCTTTCTCTGTTCTTTTTCTTTCCATTTCTACTTTGCACCCCATTTCTGGTCTTTTTTTCCCTATTCTTTGACTTTTGGAAAAGGCTTATTAGATAAAAACATGAGAGCAATAAAGCATAACAAAAACCAAGACAAGCTAATTTCTAAATCTTTTTCTTCTCAACCACGAACTTGTGGGGATACATTTTTAATATACTCAGAGCGTTTGTTAATTAGAAGATGTCATTGCCTTTGAGGACTCCAGGTGGTACAATCAAAATTCCAAAAGTCTTTGCATACTTCTAGACAGCTTTGAAAACATATCCCTACAGTGACCAATTGGATCAAAATATGCAAAAATAGAAAAGCTACAAGGGGATTCAATTGTTTAATCAAAGAGATGGATAGGAATTGCAAATGTATGTGCAATTGCCTTTGGGAAAGGCTACAGTAAATTTGGCAAAGTATTGCATGAAAATACACTGACAAAATCCACTTTCCTGTAAGTGAGTTGAAGAGACAGGACATCTCACGGGTGCAATGCGTTATCTTTATAAAGGCTGTAGGGTTGATTTTTTTATATTGTTCTTTTCCAAAATTAAATCTACATTTTAAATCTTAACTCATGCCATCTTAGTAATTAGTTCCAGCAGTAACTAGTGCCAGTCACTGCCACCGTAATTTTTGTTAATTAAAACCAGTCACGGCAAGGGAAAATTAAAAATGTAAATGCCTTAAGTTTCATACCAGTTGCTATTGTGGAAATTTGGAAGCTTTGTTGAAAATTTTTCACTGAAAGAGTTAATTTGCTGCTGCTGTAATTTTTCTGCAGAATACCAAGGGTGAGGTTACTTAATATGATAAATATTAACACGTAGGCTGCATTTTGGTAAGCCATGAGCAAATGAATCAAATGCTGGTTCCAGGCAGCATCCCTTTCACTGAGAGAGTGATTGGCCAAACATTCATGGCGAGAGCGTTCACATCCCAGTCTGTGCACAGCATCGGCTCCACTTCCACGGTATGTGCAAAAAACCAGAAGAGCTAGAACAGCTTGTTTGCTTTCATGTGTCTTTTGCAACTATTTCTTCTCATTGCACCTGCTTTCTTCATTGCTGTTAAGAGAGAAAAGAACTGATCAAATTCATCCTTGCAGTAAATCCACTGATGTGAGGTCACATTAGAAAACTTCATTCTTTTCAAAAGCAAAATTATCACAAGCAGTGAGAAGGGGTTTTGTGTCACATTAAGGCTTTGTAGATGAGCCAGACTTCTCATACTTTATTAATGAGGATTTTCTTTTGACAGACGTGCTTTGTATCGCAGTAGCTGCAAGTGGTTTCAGTGTTACAAGCACTTTTATGGGAAATGCCTGGGTTGGTTACAGCTAAACAGCGATTTTCAAAGAAGAGCTGATACGAAATCCACGATGCATCAGTTAATAAGGAGGTTTTGCTACACAGCCTCCTGCTGTTTGTGAATCTTCTTCTTTGAGGGAACACAGATAGGGCATCAGACTGGGACATAAGAGACTCACATTTTTCCTAGCTGTGCCACCAGTTTGTTGGATGACCTGGATGAGCCTTTTCATCTTCCTGTGAGACAGTTTTTCCTACAGCAAAATAAGCATCATGATACTTCTTTCCTTTAGAAGGTGTGTGGTGAGGAATGTTAAGTGCACTACAACACATAAGTATTCTTATTTCAGTTATAAGAAGATAAACCTTTTCTTTTTAAAGCAGATGTCCGTTGTTGATCCCTTCCCGTGACTGCCTTTGGCAGGCCACCAACACCGATGGATATCAGCAGCTAACATTGAACAGGACTAATTGCCACTGGGGTTATCACTTCGCATCATGTGAGGAATCACAATTAACCAAAGGCAAACTTTTTGGTATCCAGGGTGCTGCTGAGTTTTGACCAGTAAAGGCTTCCTTTACTGGAGAACAGAGTGTATGGGTAGCACAGTTTTTCTATTCCTGCTTCAGAGCTACTTACAAACAAACCCATCATTTTCCCACCCCCCACATATTTACTAGTATTTTGTGACCTATCTGCAATCTGACAGTGTTGCCTATTACTAAATCTCGTTGTACACTAAGGTTTCTCAGACAGTGACTCACTCAACTGAATAGAACAGATATTGAAAAATTGCAAATCAGATTGCTTTCAACCTAATCAAAGATGCAAGAACTCATTTTGCCCAGTAGCCCTTCTGAGGACTGAGGAGATCAACATGAAAATTGGAAAAAGAAGGTTGCTGACTGTTAAGAATAATGCAGTTGTTCTTTTCATTGAACTTTGTAATGAAATGAGGAATGCATTTAATTATATGATCCCAATGGTAATATCTGAAATAATCAGGTTTCTRTTTGGTTGTCTTCTTATTCCTCCCTGCCACCATCCTTGTGTAATTTCTAATCTTGCTAAAATAATTGTTAAATTACTGTCCAATGTTTAATGCATAAATAAGGATATGAAGAACGCTAGAACAGCGTAAATATGCACAGTGCCAGCATAATTAGTCTCATCTGTTGGAAAAATACTTTCTTGAGTTGCATAACTAGTCCTTCCAAGTTTTAAAAACATGGAAAATAAAGCAAAAATTGAAGAAATGTGATATCATTTAGAGCGAAAAAATGGCTAAGGTTTTTTGTGGTGGTTTTTTTTCTCTGTAAATGAGCAATTATCTCTTAGTAAATTGTAGTGCAATGGATTAGACATGCTTGTCGATACCATATAAAAATCAAGCTTTGGAGATTACTTGTGTTTAAATTACTTTACAAAGGACTACAAAACACAAGATTATGTTTCAAAACTGGCTTTCTTCCTTAAAATTGTGCAAGAAATCGTGACTGTTGGCCATGCAAATCATCTGCATCTATCCAATTTGTTGGCTTTTACATGCCAGTCAGCATTTCTACACCCTGGAAAGTCAGTGGACTTAAAATCTTCTGGAATTTAAGACTTCGTACTTAAAACAATTTTGACAAATACAAAACCTTATGGATCTATGTTTGCCTAATTTCTATAGCACACTTTGTGTGCTCAACAATATTGCGTGTATAGTGTGCATGAAAGGTTCTTATATTCAGGCCAAATAAGAGGAGGATTAACTTGTGGTAGTATGTTCTCTCTTTCTGGAAGGTCCCTCCTCCTTTCCTGGAGATGGAAGGCAACCTACCTCAGCTACAACTCTTGCTCTACTGAAGAGATAATGGAGCGAATGGTCTTTGCACCTGAGCTCTCTGAAGTGGAAACCTCAGCACCCACTGGTGGGTAAGTAAGCATTGAGAACTTGCTAGGGACAGGAGGACTGTGGCTCCCACTAGGCTGAAAATGACCCTGCAAGGACTATCAGTATTATATTCGATATAACAAAAAAGGTTTATTATTAGAAAGCCCTAAAAAGTCAGAATACTCTATGAAGCAAAAGAAACTTAAACGTAAAATGTGCTTTTAACCTGTCCAAATGCAAGTCAGAAGTTTTGAGCAGTACGTATTAAAATTTCAGAGATACGTTTTAGAAAAAGTTAGAAAGTTAGATATAGGAACTTGTGGTTTTATTTGAGAAATTATTTGTTAACAGGTTAAGCATTTTTTGGTATCAAAATCAAGAATGCTTTGTAAATATCACCACTCTGACTTCAAATCTCCTTTGGTTTCAATATTGTATAACTCATGCTAAATATTTAATTTTTTTAATATATTTTCTGCTGTGAAGCTTGCATGTCTGGGATTTGATTCAGATTGATCATTCTGTCTTCAAATCAGGGATATTTTGTTTAAACTTCTGTGGAGAATAGGGAGCTAGAGAATTGTTTTATCATGGAAAACTCATCTACAATAATCCACTATATGAAAAACATCTGTATTCCCCAGTATGTGCAAAATGTAGCAAATAGAGACAAAAAGAAGGAACATGAAAATACAAGGATGAAGATGGAACAGAATTGATAAGCAGGGAAAAGGTGCTTTGGGCTCACAGTTTTAGATCTGTTGACCTTGTCAGTGAAAAAATGGCTGTATAATTTGTATTAAAACTGAGTATCAGATCTTTTCTTCTCATAGCAGAAATTCCAAAATTGCTGGAAGAAACAGTTTTCAGGGGAATAGGAAATAAAATAAAGGAAGCCTTTCAAGAGTAGCTGAAGACTTAGCCTATGAAAATTGTTTACCACAGACTCATGTTTCCCCTGGTTTGGTAGCAGCTGGGCTCTTAGTCATGTTGATCAGCATTGCTTCGTTGTCTTCTTGCAGTCCTTCATCTTTTTAATTTCCCTGCTCTCTCGTTTGATACTTCAGTAACTTCTTAGGAGCTTGGGTTGTGGAGCTTGGCCTGTTGAGCTCCAAGTGCAAAGTTCTAACCATGGGCCATGACACCAGTCTCTTTTGGTAATGAAATGATGATCGAAGGGAAATGTTAGGCTATAGGGAACTAGCTTCCTATTGAAATGAGAATGATAGCTTCCTCGGCAGAGAGCAAGCATGTGTTTCTCCAGACTGGGGAATCATATCCTTATTCTGATACTTCAATAATCTGCTTTTTACTTTGTAAAAAAATTCATATAACTGATCTTTGCTTAAAACAGGGTTGATGCTATTTGTTTGCCCAGCAACAACATCTCTCAACAGAGAGAAATGCAGGCCATTGACTTTGAAGAGTTAGGGCACTCCATGAATCCCAAACGACATCATGTGAAGAAACATCATCCCAGGACTGGAGAGAACGCGTCATCTTCCCACAGTATGTAGGAGGCACTAGCATTCTGATATGCATGTCATTTATTTTATCAAATATTTTTTAGATCATTGATAATAGACAACAGAATGTGTGATAAATATGAACAGGTTTTTTTTTTTCATTTGAATGCTCTGCAGATTGGAGCTTCTCAAATCCATTGAGCTTCCTTTCTTTTATGCTTTGTACACGTTGTCAAAGAGGAGAAGGGATAGAAGTAGTCTCTGCTTCCTAAAAGTATGCGAGAAATGCTTCATGTGTTAAGCCTTGCATCACAGGCAGCATGCAGAAACATAATTCTCTCCATTGCTACCACAAGCAGCCACCTGTAGTTTATATCTGCTGCACATTAAAGTTTTGAAGATGGGAGCTTTGATGACATCAGATACCGTGCTTTTAGTACAGACAAGCAAGCCTTGAAACTCGCTGGCTTTTCCCAAAATGGGTTCAAGAAATATTCTTCTTCCAACAACCATCAAGAGCACTAACAGTCTTTGAAAAGTCATTTCTCCCATACTGAAATCCTCAAGTATACTAATGCCACATGGTCATCAATACATATACTTCAAATGATATCCATTAAGAATTAAGGAACAGATAGTCCTTAAACTATACTGATTTTGGCAGTAGTTATTTTCAATTACTTCCTTCTCAAGGGAAGATGAATATATGTCATGCCCCTAGTAAAAGAATATTCTTGCTTCCTATATTGCAGATGCTGTGAAAATCTTGTTATAAAGGATCTGGGGAGTTTTAGCATAATGAAGTATCGAAATATTTTATCTAAACTTGCCAGGTCTGGTAAAGTTTGCAGACAAATGCATCACAAAATGAGATGAAAACCGACATAAGAAGTGAACTGTGGTTTTGTTGAATTAGGGAAAATATCCCCTTACTCCATAGAGGAAGATAAACAATTTTGTTTTGTCTTCAACCTACTGTCAGCACTTTCATAATTTGGGAAAACCAACTGGAAGCTGGATGGGCAGGCTCCAGTGGTAGGGACCTCGGGAGCAGGATGCTTCTTTGTGCCAGCCCAAACATGCAGCACAAAGAGTACTTTCTCTAGGATGTAGATACAGAAATTATCAATACAGAAGCAAAAGTTCAGCTGTAATTTTAATGGAAAGTACTTTCATTATCACTCAGCACTGTCAGAATTGAAGATTTGGCTTAGAGTGAAATTTGTTTTATTGTTTTAAAGGGAAAAAAAAGAAATAGTTACATATAACAGTATTTGGAAATAAAGGTTTCTTACTCTCACAATTTATGTCCCATTAAGAATGCCAGTTATCAAGTATATTATTGTAAATATGGCCTGAGAGAACTGGCTTCAAGCAGAATAGATGCCTGCCTTCCTGATCTCATAGGAGCTCTACTTTGGAGAGGAGAAACAACAGAAAACTGAAATCAACCCCAGTATTTGCAGTACAGGAATACAGCAACTCCTTTATGGCAGAGTTTCAAGGCAACAATCTGAAAATGTTTTGCCAGAAAGAGATAGAGGTACATTTTCATGAGTTACAAAATCCCACTTCATGCCATAGATTTTAAATTCCCCAGCCACAGTCCACTCTGGAAAAATCTGACTTCTTAAATTACCTTATGCAGTGTTGCTTTTAAAGGTTGTTTCCACATAAGTTTGTCTTGAAAAAGCAGTTGTCAGATGCTTCCAAATATTACTTGTGTGAAAAAATCACTACACATTTGAGCATTCCTGTATAAATTGCCCTGTAAATTTAAGTTCCCATATGCATTTCTTATAGCTCTGCTCTATGACCCTACAATGAGTGAAGTTAAAAAAAAAATGTAAATTCTCAAGTAGTTTATCTTTTCTGAACTTTTTCAACACTGATTGGGTCATTTCAGGCAAGCTTAATGAGGCGTAGAAGAACACTGTGTATCCTTGTAGAAGTCCTAGATTTCATAGATTTCTTAGTCCTGCATTTCGTCATAATTCCCACTTGAACAGAGATCATACTTCTGAGGCATGAGATGTCTTTAACTGATAAAACTCCTAAAAAGAATTTCATGCCAACCCCTGAAGGCCTGGGGGGTTTTTGTTTGGTTTTTTTTTTGTGTGTGTGGGTTTTTGTCTCTCTTTTTTTTTTTTTTTTTTTTTTTTTTTTTTTTTTTTTTTTGCCTTTGTTTTTCCTCTGTGCTGAAGAGAGAAAAGTCAGAAATGGAAAGGTAAATAAAATCAAGTATGGGAATATCGCCACGGTACGGGCCTTAAAGTCAATTTATCACATGGCTGAAGCCAGTCAAACTGTCTCTTGCATATATGAGAATGAACTAAACCAACAGCTATTATTATTTCTCTGGCATCCACTGCATGTTGGGAGAACGATTTTACATTTTAAAGAATCTTCTTTAAAGAAGAGGATGTGAACATTTTAGAAAATCACCAATAAAGCAAAGACACAACTTTCTCTCCTAATTTCACTGAAGGGGAAAAATAGATGAATACTGCTGATGCCACAGAATATAAACCAACATATACAGCTCAAACACGACTGTGAAGGAATACATTTTCTTCATAGCTGGAGAGGCGGGGGTCTGATTTCTACTACAATGTCAGTATTTTTTTTAAATGGACTCTTCAGAGAATGATTTTCATAYATATGAATACATGGTATTTGTCTACTAATAGATACAATATTTCAGCCAAGTCATTTCCTACCCTGCAGACATTTATAAGAACAGGAGACTTTATATGTCAAATATGATGGGTCTTATGAGGATTTTTACCTCTACATTGCCTTTATCAGTGATCATAAAACTTGCTTTTTCAGCACTATTTCAAAGTCAGATCAAATAATTACTGTACTTATGGGAAAYGTTTACACCAACTCTTTAAAATCTGAAATCTGAACAGTAACACACCACCATAGAAAAAGTACTAAGAATCACTTGATTTCTTTGAGTAACTTAATGCCACATGAGAAAGCAGTTTAAAGTGTGAGAAACAGCCACTGCAGGAGTCAGCCTTGTTGAAGAAAAAGCCCTTGTGACCTGCCTTCACTCCACTGACCACATATTTCTCCCTTTCCCATGGTTCCCAGACTCTAATCTAAACTAATTGCTATCGACTTCCACTTCTTTCCACTTCTCACACATGTGATGTTTCTGCAGAACTCCCTTCTACCTGCTCTGGCCATTCTGCCCCCCAGACAGACGCGTTCGCTCTGATGAGGTGGAGGCCATCCAAACCGCACAGCTTCCCACAGCCACGCTTCTGGGCTGTTCACCACGCTGGTTTGCTTTCAGAGCCTTTTCCAGAGTCGTCTTCCATCCTCTAAGCAAACCTCAAAGGACATTTGCTATTCCTTCCTCCAAGATGCACCAGCGTCCTTCCCCTGCATGCCCAAGAGCCACAACCTGTGAAAGCGTCATCAGTGAACCAACTTCAGAAGCTGATTTTTTAAACATGTTTGTTTAATATTTGGATTCCAGCAGCTGTGTAGAATTACTGTTTCTCTGACTGTCACAAATCTGGATATTTTGTTCTGCTACCAATATACAGATTGCGTATTTTACAATTTTGTTCTGCCAGACTGCTGGATGATTTTCTGATTCTTACAGACTGGTTCCTAGGTGGTCATTCTTTGCTTTATTTAAACTGGAAAAGTGACAAATCCCAAATCAAGTTGACCAGAACTCTGGTGCACTTACACCTTGTGTTCCAAAAACGGCATCTTTTCTTCCTGCCTGTGATCAATTTATAATTACTCCAGAGGAAAAAGAAATCACGGCACAGCTAGAGAGAAGTCACAGGTCTCCACTGTGCTGAGTAAGAAGGAAAGCAAGCTTTGTGCATCATCTTTCCAGAATTTTCCTGGAACGTCTATTTTTTGCTTCTGTTTACCTGCAAGGCTTTTGTCCTCCACCTAGTATATATCAGTATATCAAAGAGATCAGAGCATTTGCCAGGACGCTTTTCAAAAAAGAGCAGTAGGGTTCACCAAAGATCCCCAATCCCATAGCAAAACATTGTGTAACACTCTTCAAAGTTATTTTATTAGAAAAATATGAGCAATTACAAAGCTGCTACTGAGATTGAATATGTAATGCCTTATCAGAAACTACTACCTAAAGCTGCTGATACCTCTCAGAGGAACTGGTGGGAACACATCCATAGCCTGTAAGGTCATTCATAGTATCAACTGATAGCTGAGTAACTGCCATGAGGACTGGAGGCCCATCAAATGTGGTGAACAAAATCTTACTTTAAATAATGTCACTGTCTGCTTGCTAACGCTGTTTGTGTTTAAACAGGGACTTTATCTTTCATAGGCCATCTTAGCCTTTTATTCGATTCTTTACGTTGTATTATCTTACCAAGCTTTAAGCATCCTTAGCCTCCCTTGAGCTTATAAGAGGTTCAGAGGCTTAAAGCTCCACAGTATCGCTTCGTCATAAACCAGTCCAGACCACAGAATTCACATCCCATTTTGTGGAGGAGAGACAATGGTGAAGCAATCATCATGGTTCAAGTGGCTGATATGCTAGGCTGTTTGTTTCCTTGCCACATGCAGATTTTACTGCCACATATTGAATTATAGACAGTTATTTTGCACCATATAGAGATTTTCCATGGATGTCTTCCATCTAAACCCTTGAAGCAGGGCCGGGCCATACTTTGACATCAACTGCCAAACTTCACTGAACACTGGAATCAGACAAGTCCTAATATATAATTTTCTGAGGAAATATTTAATGAAAATGTTATACATTATGAAATAAGAATAACTGAAGGTTTATGCTCTCATAAGAATCATTTGTGGGCTGTATCCAACCTAAATATTGGTGTGTAGGATATCTTACATGCAGCAATTAATAACACTTTACTGGATATACATGGTTACCGTGGTTTCTAGATATTTGAATTTCTGAATTTAGTTTAAAAAAAAAAAAATGCACAACCCAAAACATTAATAACATGGATTAAACCTTTTTCCACCCATTTAATATGCAACATACACAAGGACACTTTTATTTCTCAATATACACTTTATCAAATTCAATAAATTACTACATTCACGTTTTCATTAGCTGTAGTCATGGAGTTGCAGATGGCTCTTAAAATCAGTCTTTACCTCATCTTCCATGATTTTTTCATGAAGCATGTCTTCTTAGAGATTTCTTCTTCCTTAAACATTTATGTCATGGAACATCGGGTTGTCAGGAACACTGATTGATTTATCACTCTTGAGTATACTGCATTGTTTCACACAGATTTCAAATCCCAACTTCACATCACTGTTACTCTTATCCTATATCTTAAGAGTAAAATGCACTGATGCTGATAAATTGCTTATTAGCTACAAAAAGTATTACTTTATGTACATACCTAATAAAATAGTAAACAAATGCTTTCTCAGATTGCTAGGACATTTCCAAAGCTCTGAAATACTCCAAGCTTCTCTCCTTTTACCCATTCACCGGATCATTTAGTGTCATGGATATCAATTGCACAGTGCCTGGCA
Source organism: Phoebastria nigripes (assembly GCA_035582835.1). Lineage (NCBI taxonomy): Eukaryota > Metazoa > Chordata > Aves > Procellariiformes > Diomedeidae > Phoebastria > Phoebastria nigripes. The sequence goes on along the minus strand of JAYKAV010002552.1, from coordinate 864,734 downwards.
TCCCAGGCACAAAACTCCCATGCTTACCTAGAGCAGATATGCGTGCACAAGAGCCRGTGTCTGAACTTTAGCAGTAGTCACCACTAAAAAAGCTCAGGGTTATGTTAGTGGAAATTTTGATTTCTTAGGAAAAACCCTAATTTTTGAAGTCCAAATCAATCAAATGGGCATTGGATGTGGATATCTGGGATTAGCATTCTCATTCCTGCTTTGTGTCTGTGAGTGATTACACCCATATTTCAGATCTATGTCTGTTTATCTGATGTATTTCTCAGAGATTTTTCACATTGTCAGTGTAGAGGATATTACAGGATTGATGGGTACACTGTTATTCTTTTGCCTTACTATTTTCCTGTAGGGCCTCTAGGTTGCAATTTAACTCAGAACTTCCATGAGTTCTGAGCACATGAGACGCCGTACAAATGTAGAGTAACAGACAAAGCCTGTCTCAAGACCTCATAAACTGAACAGACAAGAGAAAAGTCAAAGAAAAAAAGTGCTTCCTTATCTTGTAGTGGGTGGGAAATGAGACAAAGAGATGTAGATTCTGAAAAACTCACCCTCCCTGGGTACTGTTTAATGCATAGGACTGCATCGGTCAGCACTAGATAAGGTGGCATGATTTAGAGACTGGCAAGTTTGTGCTAGAACTAGACTGAGCCCTCTGTCCTATTCATTAGCCCTCTCTTTGTTTTATTTATGACTTCTCTGATGCTGTGTTTCAAAGTATTTAACAAACTATTATGACAGTCAAGGTTGATGCAGCAGTCATTTACCTGTTCAAGATTATTCCAGTTAATTATTTCATGGCACCAATACTTGGAAGAGATGTTGCCTGGGTAACAGAATAATCCTCTCTTCTTTTTACAAAAGCTTTAAATCTTTTATGATTTGTTTCATCCCTCATTCAGAGGATTAAGCCACCCCAATATTGTGGTCCAGCATCATTACACTGTATGGTTCCAACTCCTAAATAGTTTTTGAGTTTCCCTTCACAAAAGTCTACCAAAGCCAGACAGAAGAGTAAAATACATGTGTCCACATTTAAAAGAGATAGAGGACACAATCTGTTGCTCTTACGCACAGAATCTCCAGCAACCACGGGCAGCATGAGTCCCATAGAACCACCAGCAATACAGCAGTAGGAAGCTCATCCTGTCCTCTGCTCAACATGCTCTTCTCATGTTGACCAGATGCCCGCTGTTGTTCCAGGTCTCCTCAGACACATACTGAGCTGCACACTAAGAACAGACACCAGTGGGGTGAGAATTCTGTCCCCAAAAGGGCTAAAAGAAGCCTTGACAGAGGCTGCCAGCATCACTCTTACCAGACACGAGAGGAGCATCACTGGTCAGATGACTGTTCTCTTAATAGCTGTCCCTAAATGAGATTTCCTGAAATCACACCTGAAACCCAAACAGTTAAATTTAATAAAAATTCTCTTTAACAATGGGAGATTGCAAACCTACCCCAGCTGTGAACTCAGTTATAGCAATATATTTCAAGGAGGTGGGCAAATGTTCATCAGCAGAAGTATTCAAAGAAAGGACACAAAAGGAAACATAAGGGCCAGAGCCTCTCAGTCATTGTGTTAGAGCAGTCACAGATACTTGAGGCTAGGATGAAATCAGAAAGAAATGGAACAAAACTGGCACCATAGAAATTAAGTTTAATTTGCGAATAAAATAATCATTTGTTCTACATTTCGTCATCTTTTTGGACCCTTAGAAAAAGAGAAATGCTTAAGGCTAAGGAAAATATTTTGGGGGAAAAACAGCAGACAGCTTGATAAGTTTTTCCTTCGATGACACTTAGTCAAAACTAAGTGAGACTGCAGGCAGTCATTAGAGCTCTCTTCATAGTTTGCTCCACTACCTTTGACAGTTTACATTTACATGTCCAGCAAGTTCAGTAGAACTGGATTAGACCACACATGCTCACTTGGAGGAGAGTTTCTGGATAATTTTTGAGCTTTTGAGCTGAAAGCATTTGGGAAGGGAGACAAGTATTTGAGCCTTTGGTCAAAAACATCTGGTTTTTCATAAAGCTGATAGGATTCTAGGTGCCAAGTATCTCACACTCTGAAATTCATATAATGACTTTATTTTTATGTTAATTTTAGCAGAACTCTGAAGTCCCAGAAATAGAATCTCTTTCAGCATTACCTTTTATTTCATCTTTTTTCTGAAAATACAAAATGAAATACAAAGATCCCTGTCAGGGTTATAGAGCTACATTGTGACTAAATAAATCTTGACTTCAGATGCATTCCCTTTGCAAAAAAAAAAAAAAAAAAAAAAAAAATTGCTTGATTTTAAATAACAAAGTTATCCATGCTAACACTCAAAGCAAGTGAGGGCATATTGAATTCCAGCAGTATTCAGGGATGCCTTGAGATGTTTCCATGCCCTTTCTTTAGTCCAGCTTTAGAAATACCTAAGTGTTCCATCGCACAGCATGCTTTCCTGAATAAGAATGTGATTGCTTACGCTTCTTTGTCGGAGAGGAGTGCATTGCTGAAAGAGGACCTAATTCTCTGCTGATTCTGAACGCAGACCTCTCAGCTGTCTTCTTGAGAAAAGACAGTGTCATGTCAGGTCAAGTGATAGGGAACATGTCTTCTCAAGGGAACTATCTTCCTGTATTGCTTCCTTGAACACAGAGTCTGTGATGTGACATGGCTGTACCATACCTGCCTTTACACTCGGTGATGTCAAGCTGCAGGTGACAGAAGGACAGCTTGTTTCAGATGAGGTGTCTGCCATTCGAGGAGGTTCCAGTTGCGGGGGCAGAGGACATGGCATGGAGCTAGGGCTGTATAAGGTATACACATAGCTGTGAGGCTGTACAAGGCAAAGGACAATTGTGCAAGTCTCATGCTCTGTGCATGAGTCCTGATAGAACGGCATCAGTTCTGTGCACAGTTTTCACTGTCGGCCCCCGTTCAACAAGGGACACTTAACTAGGAGAGAACTTAAGAAGCCTTAAATGCATGGAGTAGAACTGATAACACTAAGGCAATAACTACCTAATTTGTAAGGCAAATATAACTCTGCCCGATAGCATATATGAATTAGTTACATATCCTGATTTCAAACTGGGTTTTGTATAACGGAATGCAACAGCATACATTCGTGAATCGTGGTGGTTCACTGGCGGATCCCAGGAGCTCCCGGAGCTCCACCTTAAGGCCATGGAAATTAAAGAAGTCCCAGAAGCTTTCACAGGATTATTCCTGCAGTAATTATTATATAAAAGAGAAACCTAAAAGAGGGAGACTGTGCACATATCTCTACCTTGGTCCCACTTTTTCTTGTTCAAACTCACAGAAAACTTACTTAGAACCATGAGCCAAAAGCTATGTAAAACCATAGTTCTCATTATTTATTTAATCTGAAGTTTTTTGCTTTATTGTTTTTTATGATCACCTACAACCTCATTCTCTATATGTACTTTGTGAGGACAACTGGAGCTCAAGCTGTCCGGAATGAAGTCTCTCCCACTGAGTATCATATCTTGGACATTTGCTAGTCCCAGATGTTTCAGTGGGTCTAACAGAATTACTGACTATGCAGTTAAACAGCTTAAAGTTTGATATTTATTGTTTGTAGCAATCAAAAGTGTATCATTGTATTTACAGATGAATGAGAAGACTAAGTGCCTTGACGTGAGTATTTTGCATCCTTGCTTAGCAATGATGTAAATGAAAAATAAGATATAAAAGAGTGCATACTGTTAACCACCTCAAAGACAAAGTTAGCATCTCTGGTTTTAGTTCACATCCATTTGCTGTGCATCAGCCTCTGTGTTGGCGAGTAGCTACGGATGGACCCCAGGAATCACACGTAGTTCATCTGGTGCACAGCTCTTCTTCCCCTCTGACATCTCACAACATTCCTATTCCTTTCAGCTCTTCCAGTGATCCTTATCATTGTTCACAAACGTCTTCCTCATCTCCTCTCTATCCCTCTGACAAATCTTCAGCACGTATTTGTCTGGCTGATGCACCCTGATTTTCACCCCGCTATCTGACCCTGAAAACCATTCTTAGATTCTTAATTTTTCAACCTATCATTTGGTGACACAGCCCTCACCTCCTCCTTTCTTTCCCTTCTTCTGGTACCTTTGTCCTTATCTTCAACTACCTTGAAGTATCTATTTCTTTTAAGCATTTCATTTATCCCTGGGTTCTCTGATGTCAAGAAAATGGATGGAAAATTGTCAAGAAAAGCGATGGAAAATTGTCAAGAAAAGCCTCTGTCTCTGTTGTGCAAAAAAAGTTCCAAAGCACCCTTCTCACAAAACCCCAATCCAACAAACCGAGCAAACAACCGAAGTTCTCTGAAAACATGGGAAGCAGCAGGATCTCCAAAGACACAGAGAAACAATGCAGAATTAGCAAAAAATAACTAAAATTAATGAGGTTAGTGGCTGCTCAGGCTCCTGCAAAATTGATCTCTGGAGGTGTAGATCATGTTGTCCTCAAAAGGTAGCAAAGAAAAAGGAACAAAAAATTCCTCTACTTCTTGAAAAAATTGATTTTCAGCTTTTAAGGGTAAAGAGAGAGATTTTGGGAGAAGGAGGTTTTGAGAAATATGTTCCAATATTAAAGTGACCTGAAAATGGTATTGAGCAAGGTACTATGTTTCAAGAGCAGATTTCTTTTAGAAGAGAGTTGGAAAAGACATCAGCTGCAGGTTGTTTCTTGAGTTCCCACTTGCACAAATTCAATTGTGCTTAAAAAGAAAAGGAAAAAAAAAAAGAGGAACAGGACTTACTACATCTTTTGTGACAAAGTGACACTGCGGCAATGCAAGAACGTGTGGCTGGCATTACGATCTTGCTAACTTTGGCCATCTAGTGGCATCTTTTTCACTATGAAAAATAACAAATAAACAATTACTAGCCATCTCTATTTTGGAAAGAAACAAACCCCTGAACAGCACATGTATGTCAAGTAACGTGTCTGGAGCTATGTGATTCTGGCCATCTTATTAATGCTGTGGCACAGAAAAAAGCTGTGGATGTTTCAAAGCTCTGGTGTGCTCCAGTGTAAATGCACGGCGTTCTTGCACGCAGATGTGTCAGCCCAGGTGGCTTTGCCAAAAACGAGTGACAGCGTGGCGGCAGGTTGGAGGACGGGTTACATTAGGTAGGACTTGGTGCCTGATGGTGCAAGGCACGTGCTTCATGCTTCTATTGAGGGATGGAGCAGCAACACGGTGGTTACCGCAAAAAGCGCTGTCACTGTTACATTTTGCCATTTAAGAGGTAACTTTGGAGCAGAAATGACTACTGTGAAAGAAATTAGCTGGATCTAGTAGCGGGTCCTACAGCATCCATGCACCCGGAGATCTGACAGGGAGCCCTCTGCGTGCTGAGGTGACTTCAGGTGCCCCAGTCGCAGCCTGTCAACAAGCACAAGTTTCCCTGGAGCTGTTCAGCCGAGGCAGACGGGCCTCCGGCATCCCCACGGCGTGTTTTCCGCCCAGGCTGTGTGATCCAAAGCCAGCGAGGCAGAACCCGTGTCCCCAGGCCCGGGTGGCTGTTCTGGGGTTGCCCGGAGGCACCACGGGACGGGCTGGAAACCAAACACCCCACCTCACCGGTGCCTGAGATGGCGGGAGGCGGGCAGCCGCGGCGCTGAGGGGCCCGGCCCGGGGCAGGGCGGCCGCCGCGGCCCAGCGCAGGTCCTTCGAGCGGCGGCGGGCGTGGCCGGCCCCGGAACTGCCGTTCCCGAGCCGCGGGGCCCCGGCGGACCCCGGCGGCACGGACCGGCGGCACTGCCGAGGCGGCGCTTCCTGCGCGGCGGCGGCAGCGGCAGCGGCGCTGGGCAGGGCCGCGGCACGCTCGGCCACCGGCTGCCCGGGCTCGGGCCGCCCCGCCGGGCGCGGCGCTCCCCGGCCTCGCCATGCAGCGCTTCACGGTGAACATCAAGCTGCCGGCGCGGACCCTGACGGGCGCCCTCAGCGCGCCGAACAGGGGGGCGGCGGACTGGTGAGGGGCCGGGCCGCGGGAGAGCGGGGGCGGTCTGCCGGGCTCGGGGAGGGGAGAGGGGCGGCTGAGGTGTCCCGGGCCTCTCCCCGCGGCGTCCCCCGGGTCGCCCCGGGGCTCCTTCGCCGCTCCCCAGCCGCGGGTCGAGCTTCGCGGCTCGGTGCCTGGTTAAGGCGGCGGGCCGTGCGCCCCGCTGCCTGCCCCGGGTCTGTCTCCTCCCGCTCTCCCCGAGCCAGGGGGGGCCGCGCTTTTAACCGGGRCGTTCATACAGCCACACGTCCAGGGGCCGAGGCTCAACCAGCGCCGGCAGCTGCCGGGCGTGCAGTAAAGCGGTGGTGGCGATCCCTTTGGAGAGCTGGCGGTGCCCTGCGAGGGAATCGTTACCAGCCGTCTTGGTCGAGGTGCTCACCGCAAATACTCGGTTCCTTTTTTGTTACTGGAAAGGGGCATGCAGTGCTGCTGTGACCAAGGCAAGCCTCCTTCTGCTAGGCACTGTGCAAGCTGCTGACATCCCTGTCCTCCCCACATTCCTAGCTGGAGAGGCTGGCAGAGCGCAGCAGGGAGCCCTGTGGGGTTGCTGCTGTCCAGCTCTCAAGCAAGAACAAAGCCATGGTCATAGAAGAGCATGGGCCAGTCCCTTCTGGCAATGACATTTGCTCCTCTGGGCAGAGGTCTCGTTGGTGCAACAAACTGTAGAGATCAGAGCAGCTTCTTCTGGTTTCTATTTCTGTTATTTTTTGAGAGTTGACGTATAAAGCCGGTACATATATTGGGTTTTGTACTCGTTTTTCTGAGCAGTGACTTCACCCAGCTGTGCTGAAAAGCATCAACCCAATACTGCTGAATCTTAGGGAGAGAAAATAAAATGAAGTAGCTGAACCAAGTAATTTTGGAAAACTCTGGCATTTACATTTGTCAGCTTGCAAAGCAGTGAACATTGAAGTTCTCTGAAGTTCTTAGTTTGAAAATTTGTTTTTCTCCTTTGACTGTTCCCACTTGCTTGGTGTTCACCATAGCTTTATAATTGTCATCAGTGGCTGCATTAACCTCTCCTGAAGTCAGACAGGCCTCAGCAGATTTTCACTATTAGTGTAATCATTGTTCACATGCTCCTTTTTTGTCTCCAAAAAAAAAAAAAACCAACAAACCAAAACCCCAAAAAACCCCCACTAATTATATAATTGCAAATATATTGCTTACCTGCGTGCTTATATATAAAATTTGGGAATGCTCTTAATGAATTCCTATCGTGATGTCTAAATTTACAGAAGAGGATTTTTATAGATGGACACAAAGAGGTGCTTTGTGGTGGCTTAGGGTTCCGTCAGCAAATGGTTCAGCAGACAGTGCAGCAATGACTTTTTATAATGCTTTTGAGTTTCATGTTATTAAGTAATTTTTACTGTTTGATGTTTGTGTCTAGTGGCATGCATTCAACTTACAAAAAGCCGCCTCATTCTTGATATGAAGTGCTTTTTGTTCTTTTTCGCTTGTTTGATGCTGATGTATGCTTTTCTAGGGGCTGGCAAGGTTTGATTGCATATGGATGTCATTCTCTTGTGCTGATAGTTGATGCCAATACTGCTCAGACTTTACAGGTTTTGGAAAGACACAAAGCTAGTGTTGTCAAGGTGAGACATACATGTTTTAAGGTATATTACTTGATTCTGGTGTATATATTATTTTTCTAAATAACTGCAAATACTTGACATTATATCGCACTTGATTTTCACATAAAATCTGTTGTAAAATACCTGTATTTTACATGATCTCTTTTACAGCTAAATCAAACCATACATGCTGGAATTTGAGCTGAGGTTGATGGTATGCCTTTATAGAAGGTATAGTATATATAAAAGGTATAGAATATGTAGAAGTTATATATAGAAGGTATAAAAGGTATAGAATATATAGAAACATTTGGTAGTGTTATAGAACCCAGACAGAAATGTTTCTAAGGAAGCTCTTAACATGACAATTTCAAATGAACATTACAAAATATCAGATGAATCTCTTTGTTGATGCCCTTGCTGATCTTTTCTGTTGTGGGGGTAACCAGTGGACCATTCGACTAGAAAGTTACTTTTACGTTTTTACTTCTGTTCTTACCTATAGAAAAGGAACAATAGCAGACAAAACTGAACATTTATTTTAGCAATAAAAAATGGCTAAATTTAAGCTTAAGTGTAGGGTACCTGTACTTTCCTTTGAAGTTCCTTGACTTGAAATTGCAGAGAGTTTGACTTTGGGTCAAGTGTGGAACAGGATGTATTTCTTTGATACATCGTTTCTTTCACTGTGGAGAATGACAGATTCAGTCAGGGTTTAGAGGAATGTTTGGTTGGCGGATGTAATGTTTGATAGTCCTTAGCTCAAATGCTATATTGGAAGGCAGTCAGTAATTTATGAAGAAAAACAGATTTTTAGGCAGGGGGATTTTGGTGGTTTTTGTGGTAAAAGAAAAAGTTTGAATGTGCCTTCTGGAAATTGCACACTATTTTTCCCCATGTGTAATTTTCTTTAAATAGACCATCTTCATATAGATACACTAATAGTATATCAGATGTGACCACTCTGGTGTTTTAAAATTAAACACAATTATTTTGTCTTTGGGTTTGATAATTTACTGACTTCTGAGCCATCATGTTCTGATGATGTCTTTCTGCACACTAAAGAGCTTCAACTTTTTAGTGAGTGCTTTTGAAATTTCAGTATATTCAGTAGTTACACAGGTGGTGGTGTTTATATATCTTTATATAGGATAATGTATTTCTGTGCTACAGAGTCCAATTAGTTGCACTTTTTAATAACAATAAATAAACTGTTCAAATCCTGGGTGAAAATATTGGGTAGGGCAAAACTGATACAGATCAATACAAGATCTGGGCCAAGAGCCATACAGATAATGACATTATAGCTTTTAAAAATGGTTGTAAAGTTTAGGAATTAGTTTTGCTTGATTAGAGGGAATTTTGAAACTGACTGGAAAAAAGGAAGGTGGAAGGGTTAGGTTTCAAAATAGATACTTTACGTTGTTTTTGGAGACTTGTGTGCTGTGACATGTTTAAAAATAATGCTAACATCACAAAGGACTGAAAACTGATTTCTTCCAGCATGTTTGTATACTTGCCCGAATGTTTCAGTGAATTTTGAAGATTCTCAGGGTTGCCCAAACATTGCTGTCAGCTTAGAGCTTGTGCCGCTGTTATGGATAGTCTCTCTGATGACAAATGTGAGGCAACTTACCTGACTTAGTAAGGAGAGGTTATTTCTCAGTTATCTCAGAGCAAAGGTGTGTACACGACAGCAACCACAGAGTAAGCAGCACTCTCTGAATCAGCACCTTTGCTTGCCTTTTGGCAACTTGTTTGGGTAAGCATACCAGTTGTCTTCAATCTGCCCTTTAAACAAATCAATTCCAATGTCTATAATTATGTAAAAAATAGAAAATGTAGGTGGTACGGAGGTAGCAGCTATAATGATGACTCTGCTTTAAAATTTCTACTTAGCTTAGATAATAAGTTGTAGCAAGATTAGTTTTTGATCCATGTGATGATAGCATCTTAATGTGCTTCAGTTACATTCGCTAGCTTTGAGAAGTAACGTTATTTCACTAGGAAACCAAATGCTGAAGTCCAAATAGTTTTTATATAATTTATAAGATAATTTTTCAAAACCACTATTTGGTGCTTTATTAACAGAAATAGACTGTAAGAAAATGACTAATTTATGAGGAGGAGGAATGAAGAGAAATTCTGTTCTGCTTTAAGAAGTAGACATTATATGAGAAATTATTATGAGGCCATGATCATTGCAGATACCTTTACGTGCATTTGTAAGAAATTTTCTTCAATTCCTAACTGACTTCTTTTTTTGTTTGTAAATGCTAGGAGTGTAAATAAGCTGGAGGGGATCTGTAAGAAGTCTGCTGTGTATGTCTTGACTTAAACTCTTTGTAGTAGAGGTTCACACCAGCAAACTCAGTCTACAGGGGATCTTCTCCCCCAAAACCCATGCTTCAGATTTGGAAAATTTCAAAACACACCACTATCTGCAATAAAAAAGCAAAGAGAAAAGTGATTGTTTCATAATCCTTCTGCAGTCTGTTTAACTATTTTTCTTTAAATATTTCCTGGCCTTTGGCTATCATAACTGTGTCTGGAATAGGTAACGGTTTCAGTGAAAATGGATCCATGTTAGTTGTCCATATGGTGTTTGTGGGATACTGATAACTTTGTACGGAGTGGATTATATCTGATTTTTTTTTTTTTTGTACCTTTACAAAGAGTACTTGAAAGATTACTTTTACAAAACAAAATGTAATTACAGGAAAAATTTTTTGATTGAGGATTGAAATTTCATTTGTGTCTGTTCTGTTAGTAAACAGTGATAGTAAGGTTCTTTAAATCAGGTGAGGTAGATTGTGAAAATTAAAAAAAACTTCACCTCTGGTTCCTGTTTCTGACCAATGCTGCTGTATTTTGAAGTCAGGGTAGAGAGGCAGTGAGCAGTACAGTAAGAAAATAATTTCTTTTAGCAGGTCGTGTGTGGGGACTTTGTTGGAGCAGTGCAACTACAACAAGAAAAGAGGGCTTAGGGTGGTGTTAGAGAGCCGCATGAGCTCTGGTTGAGACTGACTGCATTAAAGGTCTCCTTTTTGTTGTTCATAACTTGGCGACAGCTCCTCCCTTGGGAAACAGTGTTTTCCAGACTTGGAATTTGCTTCAAAGTAATATATATTTAACTGAGGAAGAAATAGCTTTGCAGGTTTCTGTAATTACTTTTTTTAATAGCTACATAGCTACATGCAGGTACCCTCATGAGTAATTTTTTTTGAACAGCAGGGAATCAGGAATTGCAAAACTGGAATTTGCAGGTAGAGGAGACTCTCCTAATTCTTTGTTATTCTGGTAGAAACACATTTTGGGTTTATAGCTAGAGCTCTTTGAAGATTGCTTGCTGTGCGAGTGTAATGTTTGTTTAATTTATTCAGCTAGGCTTTTGACATACATCCTGGTCACACCACTGAGAGGGGTAGCACAAAGGTGGCTACAGTGCTCTGAATGCCGTTACAAATCTAATTCATGTTGCAAAGTTAGTGGTGCCTAATGATAATTCTGTTTATATTTTTTTAATGTCATGCTTTCAATATCTGCAAGAAGTGTTGTGTTTGGCCTCACCCTTTCTCTGTCAGGTACTGTGACAGCACACAGCTAGCTAGCTACAGCATCATTTTTGTAGTAGGTAAACTCCCATTAGCTTAGCATTAAGATTTCTTTATTCTGTTAGTGTCTTTAGTCTCTCTTAGGGGCAGAAGTTCACCTTTAAAGCAGATAGCAAAACAAGTCCATATTGAATAGATAAGGAAGGAGTCAGTGTTATCTTCTTATAATCTCGGGAGACTTGTAGACAGAATGTTTCAAATTTCAAGGCGCATAATTTTCATAAGTATTGCTAATTTGCAAGCCTGTGCAGCTTGAAATCCCAAACCAGAACGTGGTATGTGGAAATCAGTGGTGGCAACATGCTGAAAAGGACCAAAAAGGTAGCAAATGTCAGCAATAGCTTGATGTGAGATAGCATATAGATGAAAGACTGACCTTCCTTCCTCCCCAATACCATAATATACTTATATTTGACAGATTAGGAGAATGACATGTTTTAGGATGTGTGTAAAAGTTGGATGGTAAATTTTCAACTTTCATTTGTTTGGGAATCAGTGGGTATAGGTTTGTAGATGCCCACAGAACCTTAAACATTGCCACTTAGTTTCTTCTTAATATTTGAGGAAACTTTTTATATACATAGCATATATTTATGGATTGTTGTAGTTACCTTCGGGAACAAGGATTGTTGGTTTATGTAATTTGAAAATACCAACCATGCAGTCATGCAGCACAGTTGCAACATACCTTAAATGTGCAAAACTGATGGTAGCTTAAAGGTATGCTTTAACTATTACTATGCTTTTTTGTTGAGTTGTTTATTATTTGTTTATCCATCTGAAAAATATGAAGTATGGTGTCTTTGTTATGTATGTTTTCCTCCTTTGAGCAATTTTCATCTGTATCTTCAGGTTAAGTGGGCTAAAGAAAATTACCATCACAATATTGGCTCTCCATATTCTTTACGTTTAGCTTCTGCTGATGTTAGTGGAAAAATAATTGTATGGGATGTGGCAACAGGAACAGCTCGTTGTGAAATACAAGAACATGCGAAACCAATTCAAGGTAATGATAGTGCATGATGTTTGTATGGAAGTTATTTTATGGAGTTTTGTGTACAAATCCATCACCTAAGTTTTGCAAACTATGCTCAGTTCTGCCATTGAATTTTACTGTTGGGTTTACTAGCCTTCTCTGTGTTTGTCTACTAATTTTCTGTGTAAACGTAAGACTTGCTGTCTCCCAGAGGGATGCTGTGAGATTTAATTCATTATGGTAATATTTTCCAAGATCTTTTGAAAAAAGTTACAGTCTATTTTTATTAATGTTATTGATTGAAATAATAATATTTACAGTGTCAAGTGTCTTCTTCCTGCTTTTGAATTGGGGATGTAGTGCAGTTTGCATTGCACCTGAATGTTAACGTCATCTACTTTACTTTAACAGTACAGCAGTACTACTACTTTAACAGTAGTACATTGCTGTAAGTTAAGATTTTTGATACATATACTTTGATAATTATTTAGATGGTTCATTATATATCTACTTCTGATCAAATATACTAGCACGATAACATACATTTGCAATGTAACTAGAGAGAGAAGGGTTTTTTGAGCATCTATGCAGTTGTCTGATTCATAGGAGCAGGGAGGCTTTTCTATGCATAGATAGCAATATTAAGATGTGAAAAATGAAACAGAGAAAGGACAAGATATTATGTAAATTTTAGCATAGAAGACAGTTGTAAATAAGGTAGGTTTTGCATATAGTTGAAGTTAGCAGTAGGAAGTCTTGAAGCAGTATGCCACATTTGAATTAGGTTTCAAGTGTAATTAAGTGGACATAAGTGGTAAGGATTAACACAAACAGTCAAGAGAAAGAGGAAATTTCGAGATGGTATAAATAACTGGTTTTGGCTTTCATTTGAGAAGACAGTTTAGCGGTGGTATTTGCTGCTTTTGATTCTGTTCTGTGAGTGGTAGCCTAGTGCAGCTGGGAAGGTCTGAAAAATACCCAGTAAACTCTATCCAAACAGTTCTGGGCAGCTGGATGTTTGAAGATTCTTTATCCCATTACCAGAAAAAAAACCCATGATCTCGTTCAGGGATTTCACAAGTCTGGGGGAAGTAAAAAAACAAAAGCAAAAACCAAGCAACCAACCAAAATCCCACAAAACCCCCCAAACAAACAAACAAACAAAAGCCTGGAGAAAGGAGATATGCATTTATGATGTTGTAAGCTATAGAAGATTCGTGTTTGCTTGTGCTAGAGGCAGAAATGTCTAGAAGCCCGGCATAGAGGTCAGTACTATCTTAATTGGTCTGATGAAAGATAGAGAACAGAAAGTGTAGCCACTGGCCAGGTATTACACAATTAAGAGAATATATTGGAAAGGAATAATTAAGTGTCTTTTTCCTTGCTTCTTTTTGTGCTCATCTATTAATAAGGTGTCATCCATCAAATGCTCCCTTTCATTAGTAAGCATCTTGTACTTCATCAATGAAAAAGTTAAGGTAGTGGTTAGAACTCAGAAAAGGGAATCAAAAGATCTAGACTCATTCCTTGTTGCATCACACACTTAATATCATTTTTACTATTGCTTTAATTGGTGCAGTTTGTAGTTGATAGTATTACTCTCCTACTATTGTAAAACTTGGTTTTTTTGGTTCTAATTACTTGTGGTAGGCACTTTTCTGTCTATTGGAACCACTCCTAACAGAGCTGACCAGGAGCTGGCTGGAGCATTGGAATCTGGTTAGCTTTGTGGCTGCGGTGCAGTGGCTGGTCTGCTTCCAGTACCTGAGCTGATGCTGCGAGTGGACTGCTTCCAGCATCGGACTGGCTTTTTCAGAATTAGCAAGTACAGCAGTGTCTACATGCTCTGCTGCATGGTCTGGATTTCTGTTTATTGCTACTGCTGTCCACACTAGCAATATGTCTACAAATTATTTCTGAAACAAAATTTAGAATGCGTCCCTGCCCCGCCCCCCCACGAAACTACCATAATGAGTTTCTAAGAATAATTTATAGTTTATTTGGACTGTTTTAAAAAACTTGTGATGAGGCTTGTGTTATACCTGTTTTTTATTTTGAATTCTGCTATATGAAAGCCCACTTATAAAATTAGGTTGTTTGGTTTTTGTTATTCTGTTTTTATAAATCCTGTGAAAGTAGATACAATATCATAAGTCTGTAAGTCTGATAGTGGGACGCTGAAAATTTATTCTATTGACTGCAGTTAATTTTATTAGTTTTATTTCTTTTGTGTGTGTGTGTTATAAATTGTGTTTTATTTACTCCTGGCACCAATTCACTGAATGTTTGGTGGAGTTTTGACCATGCCATTTGAAGATTTCTCCAGGTTTTCAGACCCAATGAAGGCTTTCCAATCTGCTGGGCAAGAAAAAAAGTTAATAAGCAACAGAATTAAAATTCTGTTCCGTCCTCAGTCCCTGATTTGATTCAGCAATAACCTCTAACAAAAGGAGCTTCTTTTCCTTTCCATCTGTTTCTGAGGCCTCTGGCTGTTTTTTACAAGCCTGTAGAAAATGGTGCAAATATAGAGATCGAGCACCAGAGTGATCTGCTGGTTCTCTGTGTGTTATCTGCAAGAGCTTTGTAGAATAACAGCTGGAGCCTCACTGTTTCAATGAGGAGAAAAGTGGTGCTTCAGTGTAAGGCACTCTTCTTTATTTGATCCAAACTCTGCATTCACCTGGGAAGGAATTAACCATTTGTTAACTTACAGTGTAACTGATTAGGACACACATGGCTGCATTTTTTTTTTTTCTCCGAAACCCAGTGAGAAGCACTTATCAGCTCTGAAAAAGCTGAATTGATAAAACAGAAGAATGGCTGAGGAAGGAGGTTTTTTTGACATCTTAATATGTATGAACATGCTGTAGAGAAGCTGTGATTTGGTGAGGTCATGCAGTGAGTGGTAGGAGCTGGACTGGGGGGACTTCATTGCCTGCCTGACCCATTCTATTGTTTAAAACACTGCCCCATGGAGCATGTAGGTAGCTTTAATATAGCTCCTTTCTAGTAACTGAGGTGGGTCTCTCTTCTTACTGACAGAAAACATTGTCTTTTGTGTCCATTTATCTTGAATGTTTAAATGATGCCCAGCTGTGATGATTGGCAGCCAATTTTACTCTTAAATTTAAGACACTCTGTTAAAAAGCATTTGAAGTGGAGAAGACATTTGTTTCCAGGTCCAATACTGATACCATCTCAAATATTAATTTGGGCTGGTGTGTGGTTCATGGTGTCATCCCAGATATTAATTGGGATGTTGTATGGTTCTTTTCATTTTGACTCTGCAGTGGTTCTGTACGATATAGTATGTTGTTTCAGGTAGGAATTCACTGGATGAAAAGATCTGACTTCTTCAGATCGGATGTAGGTTGTGTGCATGTGTGTGGACATGTGTAACCCAGTGTATTGCTGCTGCTGTTAAAAACATAAATTCAGGCTGTAAAAGGAACTTATTTTTTAGAATTGTGAAATAGAAACATTTTATTACTAACAAGTCACTATTCATTTCTTTAAAGACGAGGTATTACAGAAGAAAAATAGTTTTAAAATAGAAGAAAATTTTTTTGAAAATTAATTTCACTGTTTGTTTTTCCTTCTTTCTTTTGACAGACATGCAGTGGTTGTGGAATCAAGATGCTTCTAGAGATTTACTGCTTGCTGTTCATCCACCTAACTATATTGTACTGTGGAATGCAGACACAGGCACCAAACTTTGGAAGAAAAGTTATGCTGAAAATATTCTGTCTTTTTCATTTGACCCCTTTGATCCATCACACTTAGCTTGTAAGTTTGCATGTTAAAAAGAGTGTGACGTGAATATGGGTGACCAGAAAAAATGTTAAATGAAAATGTTAATATTGAGATTAAAGTAATGGATTGGAGAGAATAATGTCATTAATGCCAAGAAGAAGTCTCAAAACAAAGACAGGGGAGTCATTGGTCAGTGTGGAATCTTCTAAAATAAGATGCCATTGTGTGAGGGGAGGGGAAAAGTAGGCATGAATAGAGAAGTTAGAGATCTGAAAATAAATGTTTGAGACTTTATAAAGAAGGCGGAAAGCGTGTAGATAGGGAGCTGGAGGAAGCCAAGCAGAGAGAGCCCTGTTAAACTGACATAAAAAGTTATAAAAGGATGGATGCTGAGGGAGAATCCAGTGAGATGAGTAGACCAAGAATAAATGGTATTTTCAACAGAAAGGATTTTTTTTTTTTTTTAAAGGAATAGAGTGTGAGCATTCAGTTTCAGAAGCAATTCAAATGTCAAGGGGGATGTAGTGCAGATTTATTGATATTTTAGCAGAAAGAAACTAAGAGGAAATAAGAGTCACCATTTTATTCTTTAATTGAGCTTGATCACTCCTGATCTATAATGAGAGTGCAGTTTCCAGGCTTTGTGGTTGTCTTTTTTTTATCTGCCATACCATTCAACCTAAAAAAATAACTTTTTTTTTTCTATAAACATGTAGTAAAATCTTAGCTACATCTTTACAGCTTAGCTGAATCTTTATGCTGCAACATAAATAATGTGAGTTAATGATTCTTTGAGCCGTGCTCTGCATGAGAACAAAAAATGGTGATATAGCTCATGTGGGCAACCCTGCCTTCTATTTGCATTGTGAAGCTTAAAGAAAAATAGTTGATGAGAGAGAATAACTGTACTGAAGAAATAAGAGGTTTCTGCCAGTAATCCCCACTGTATTTTTTTAGTATAGACTTAATTTTGAAAAATTGAGTTTTGTGGATATAATTAATTGTAATGGACCATCTGCAGCTCTTTCAGTAGAAGGTGCCTGTTGTCTAGAATTATGAGTTTTCTACCTAATACAGTATTATTAAAGTTATTAGCATTTCTACCCACCAAAACTTCATTAAAATGGAACACCACAATCAAATTGCAGATTGTATTTTGCTATAATAATAATTGTTTTTCTTGGTACAGTGCTCACCAGTGAAGGAATAGTGTTCATCTCCGACTTCTCTCCTTCCAAAGCTCCTGCCAGCTCAGGGAAGAAAGTTTACATCTCTAGTCCCCATTCCAGTCCTTCTCACAACAAGCTGGCTGCTGCTACGGGGGCCAAAAAGGCCCTTGATAAAGTAAAAATCTTAATCAGTAATGAAAAACCAAGGTAGGTTGCAAATATTTCTTCTCAGATAATGTTTTGTATACCTGTATATTTTATAGATATAATTAGATTAAAGTCTATAAGATAATTAGTTTTAAAAAAGAAAGTTCATTGGGATAGGCAGATGGTTGGATGTCCTATATGAGGACATTATGTAAGGATATAACATTGACAGTCATTCATCCAGTTCTGTTCGTAAAAACAGCCATATCATCCCAGCATGTTTTACATAAGTTAATGACATAATGTTCTCCCTTCACTAACAGATTTTCATGCAGGTGTAAATTCAGAAACATCTTTCTGGGGGGGGGAGGGGGGAGACGAAAATGGGCTAACGTAATTAATTTCAATCGTGGAATGAGAAGGGATATAATAAGAGAATAAAAATTCTGTAAGTACTGATACCTGAGAAGAGTTGTCATTCTGATGTTATACACGATACTGCAGTAGGAGGCATTTTTTAAGTTAATAGTGTAGAAATAAAATTAGAATTTATACATTTGTCTATTTTCTGACCTTTTAAACTAAAGTTATTGTATTTTGAGATTTTTTTTTTTGTTAGAAATTCTCTAGATCACTTTCTTTTGTGTGGTGTAATTCCTTTTTTTCCTTTTGTACTTTCCATTTGAGTAATAAGTATTTCTCCAGCGTCTAGCGAATTTGAGAACAAACTTAATCAGACTGTATTATCAGTTAGCACTTGACACCAAAATTTAGTGCAGATATGAAATTTATACTCTGTTTTAATACGGTGTTTAAATTGCAAACTGGGGAGCAGACTTGATGATACTTCGTCTGGTAATCATTTAAGAAATTGTGATTTTTTTTTTTTTTTTTTTTTTTTTTTTTATTTGGGTGTTTCATTTTTTTTTTTTTTTTTTTTTTTGTATGAAGTTAAAGGGCATGATCTTGTCATTCTGTGTTCTATAATGCCTAATTTGTGCTGCATCGGACAGAACACCTGATTTGCAAATACTGAGACAGTACCCATGCTGCTGCAGTCTTATGTACGCTCTGTAATAACAGCAAATCAGCAAAGATACCATTTTTCTGCATTCTCCTGATTGCATTTTAAGTTGTGTATGAATATTCCTAAGGGTATGTTAGTCTTCTCTTTTCTCCCTCCTTTTCCATCCAGAACACCCGAAAAGACTAGAATGGGAAAAGGGGAAGAAAAAATTGTAGCAGCAATGGTTTGTCTGGTTTTATATTAGTTTAGGGAAACTTTGAGGAAAGAGGAGCAGGAGATTGTCAGGAAAGTGATTGCAGAGAAAAGGTGAATAATACTCCTGAAGCAAGGAATGAGATGTAAGAAGAGTGTAAGGGGGTTTCGTGTGTGGTAGAATGAGGAGATTAAAACCAAACAAAACCCCTCAAAGGGATGATACATTAAATCAGTTAAGTGACCTTCAAGCCTGAGCTCAGTATGAGGATGATTTTCTTCAGTGTGACTTAAATACAGGTCAATGGCTTACATGTACCTAATGAACCTCTTTACCTTGCAGCCCGTCTCCTGTTACAATCAACAAAATGACTTAACATACCTGCTCTTTGCTACTTTCTCTGAGTTTGAAGACTAGTATTCTAGATAGGCTAGTTCTGTTCATTTCAAAATAAAGTAATATGCATAATCATATAAAAATTGAAATAAGCAGTATGTTTAAGGGTAATTTCCCATGAATACCAGTAAATGTCATGGCAGCTAGCACTGTTCATAATTGAATTGCTTTGTATTTGAGATGTGCAAGAATTACCCTTGTTCCATTTGAATTGCATATTATTTTAAAAATTACTCTGTAATCTTACTTAGACAAAAGTCAACAGAGTGTGTGTCTTTTGAAGGTCAGTGATGCTTTGCACTGCTGTACCAATTAAATAGAAATCTACAGTTCCCTAGTGATCAAAATAAGGAATACTGGAAAAAATGCAGCTGCAGGAAAATTTATACTGTTAATTTTATTTTGAACTTGAAGTATTTGTTGATACTGAACTTGATTAAAGTTTATATCTGATGTTTTACAGTGCTGAATCTGTAACACTCAACGACTGTCTTCAATTGTCGTATTTGCCTTCCAAGAGAAATTACATGCTGTTATTGTATCCCAGAGAAATTTTAATTCTTGATTTGGAAGTGAATCAGACGGTGGGTGTGATTGCAATTGAAAGAACAGGTGTGCCTTTCCTACAGGTAATGAAAATTTGATTGGTTTCTATCATTGTAATAGTTTATTAAGATCGTATGTAAATTCATGACTCAGCAATAGCTGTGTTTTGATTAGTTCTAGAGGATGAAAAGAAGTTAGCTCACCAGGGGGAAAAATGTCCTCTGAATCAAGCATTGTTTAATTTTCTGAAGTCTGCAGCAAACCCACTTCATTTTGTGGTGTTATAAAAGTTACCAGTGTGGAAACAGTGCTGTAGAAAAAAGACATTTCATTCTCTGGTGGTTAAGCTGTTTATAGAAAAGTTAATACTAGTTCTCTGAGCATCTGCCTTGCTTAATTAGACAGCTAAGTCTAGTCCGAGGTCTTATTGAAGCATCTTTTTTCTCCTGGAATCATAAATTCTGATACCAAAAAAGAAAGTTTTGCGTTTTTTTTGTTGGTTTTTTTTTTTGTTTGGTTTGTTTTGGTTTTTTTAAAAGTGATGGCTAAAAAGAATATATACGGTTATGTCAATGTTTAGAAAAAACCCCTAAACCAGCAACCAATTCAAACAAAAACATTCAATGAATTTCTCAAATTAATTGACTTCCTTAGTCACAAGTACTGTAGCTAAAGAAATTCATTGAAGTGTTGCATTATTGGTAATATTTTTAGTGACTTGCTTATACATCAGAAATTGTGTGTTCATTTGCAAGTGTACTTTGCAAAGGATAAAATTTTGATAACCCAATGTAATGTGGTATCTCTTTACCTAGGTAATTCCTTGTTTTCAACGTGATGGGTTGTTTTGCCTGCATGAAAATGGTTGTATAACTTTAAGAGTTCGCAGATCTAATTGCAGTATAACTGGAACTCCAAATGAAGAGCCAGGTAAGTTTTGTGTCAAAAAAGTCCAGAAATGAACTTTGAGGCATTTTAGTTAATACTTAAACACCACTATTAACCATCGTGCCTCATACAGGATGGTGAATTACAGCCCTTCTAATGTTTTTTTTTATCTTATACATTAAATTTAAATTAAAATTTATGCTGCATTCTCCCCAAATTGTTTTCTATTTCCTGATATTTAATGCAAAATGAGATGCTAATATCCTGAAAACCCTTTTATCACTAAATAGTACTTTAATTATCAAGTGGTTTAACAGTCACATATACAAGAAAGTTTTAGATAAAAGATGATTAGTTTGTTCTTTTTATATTTAAAAAAACCCATATTTTTGAGGCAAACACAAGGTTTTGGAAGTCATTTGGTCAATTGGAAGAATTGATTTTAGAACTAAGACATGGGCTTAAATTTACATTAAAATCTAAATTATTAAACCTTTGTCTCTTTTTTGAAATGTTACTAAGAATGGCTTTTTAAATATAATGGAGGACACTGGAAAAAAAGAAGGGAAAACATAGTTCTGTAAATGTAAATGATTTTTTTTTTTGTTGTTAGATTTTTGTTTGTTTGTTTTGGTTTTGGCAGTTTGGTAATTTCTAGTGAGCTACATTACTTGCTTCCAGGTTTACCAATAAACCAAATGAGTTTTGGATTGTGGAGAGCAGATGCACCTTCTCCCCAGATATGAAAGAGTAATTTTTTAGATTTTGCAAGATTCAAGTGGAATATGCAAAGACAAAGACAAAGTTACATTTTGGAGAACTTTTCAGAGCTGTGTTGTATACAGCAAGATCAATGGTATATAGTTTTTGATTATTTTTCCTAATTGTTGCACAGGAAGCATGTGGATTTCAACCAAAGAGCTCAGTCATTCTGCAAATTTACCTCTGTTGATTGATCACATCGCATGTTTTCCATTCTAATTGTTTGTCCTCTGTGGGACATTGATGTTACAGATCCCGACCCAGTTCAGGAGCTGATTTATGATTTAAGAAGTCAGTGTGATGCAATCAGGGTAACAAAAACAGTTCGACCCTTCAGTATGGTGTGTTGCCCAGTGAATGAGAATTCCGCAGCTCTCATAGTCAGTGATGGCAGGGTAATGATCTGGGAATTAAAATCCAGTATTTCTGGCAGAAATGTGCGTAACAGGTAATGGGACTTATTTTTCTTATCAAAGCTTCCATCTGTTACATTTACAAGTGGCATGTAGTATTCAATTATATTGTAAAAGCAACAGTGATGTCCCTGTGTTGATGGTAGTGTGACATGTGCATGAATGAAAGGAAGAGGAACAAAATATATCATCCACATAGATAAGTTCCCTTGCTTTGGGGAAGTGAAGGAAGTGTATTTACTCTTCTTTCTTTAAAAAATAATTCCACGCTAACTGATTGGAATAAGGAAACAAAAGATAGGAATGAATATTCACGTTATTTTGGGGGAACATTTTCTTCTCATTTGGCTTTCTGCAGACTATGTAATTTTCTTCAGGAACGAATCCCTCAGTTTCAATCATGTGAAAGGACTGCAAAATGATTCTGGAAAGGACTACATTTTTAGTAGGGAAAAGGTTTTCTGCTAGATTTGTGTGAATTTGACACAGAGCAATATAAGGCTGCACAGCAGGTGGTTGGAATGCGGTGGTATAAATAATATTTTTATATACAAAGCCTTTAGAGTTTTAAATTTTGAGCAGTCTCTAAAAATACTGTATGGAGCAGTATAGTTCTTTAAACGTTCAGTGTATTAAGGTCATTCTGCTGCAATAAACCTTTCAAGTACCGTTGAATAAAATAAATAACTTACTGCCATAAAAGAAATACGGAATTCTTAGTACACTTTTAAATGTCGGAAGTACCAGATTTTCAACATAGATCCTTTTGTTGCTCATCTGTGATTTAATGTTTTTATTCTTGGGGTTCTCAAAAATACTGTTAGATGGATTCTTTGTGATGCATATCCAAGAGAGCTGTTTAGGATCCATATGTTTCTGGGTTTTATTTCTTGGATTCTTAGGCTTATTTCTAAAACATTGGTTTTTGTCATGATTATATAACCAGGAAAAATGTAATAGTAATATAAGAACCACTGAGCCTAGAGGATTCTGGATATGGTTGGATTGTACTGAAAAGTAAAGCATATTTCTAGTTGGCACAGAGTCTTTAATGGATTTTGAAGGAGTCTTCCTCTGTTAGCTCTTGATCTTGCTGGATTTGATGGTCTTAATTAAAATTTGAACTCAAAGTCTGTTAAAGTGAGATTTTAAAGAAAAAGGTGTTGTACATGCCTTAAACTGAATTTTTGCGTACAGCTAGGTGCAGTCAGTAGTCTTTGGTCTTTGCTTATGACATAGACCTGTCCTCAGCCCAGCAAGATACGATTGGCAAGGCTGCAGGGGCTGTTTGAGTCCCTTTTACATGGAGATTGCGCTGGAACTCAGTCACAGTCATTGGGGAAAAAATAACACAAAAACCCGATGCATAGATACCTCACAAGACTGTAAACATAGGTACTGCTGTAAGTTTTTGTTGTAGCTTTGTATATGCAGAGGCAATCCTGTTTCATATGTTTAGGTGAAAGGCATTGCTTCAGTTACGGGTTTTGTCATCTGGAACCTATATAAGAAGTTTATATAGGTTAAGAAAAAATGGGAATCTGTTCTTAAATGTCGAAATATTTATGATTGTTCCTTAGCTGTATTCGTTAACATAGCTCTACATATTAATACACAATATATTTAAAAGCTTCCATTCAATGCTTAGGTACACTTTAGAATAAGGGATACATCTGGTTTTCTGTTATTTATAAATATCTCTGTAAGGAAGATGAAAGTTATTTTAAATTTTGTACATTTTTGTGTGCATTATCGCCTGGTACAGTTGTTCATGGAAGTTGATGTTGGGAATAATCTTCTCAAAATATTCTGCAAGTAATAAGTGGTAGAAATACTGAAAGAACAACCTGGGGCAAAATCAAAATCGAGGACCTAAGTCAACCTGCGATCCAGTTTGTATTAGGAACTTGTCTTCATTTCTTTTACAGCAGTTCAAGTGCATCACCTTTGTATTCCCCAGTCTCATTCTGTGGAATTCCTGTAGGAGCATTCCAAAATAAACTTCCAGACCTCTCACTAGACAACATGATTGGTAAGAATTCCTTTTACTAACGTTACTGCTACTCATTTCTAGAATTTTTGAATCATTGTACATCGTAGCTTGCTTGAGAACTAYGTATGCTGGAATTACTTTCTATGCAATTTAAATAGTAATTCTGAAGGAAAAGAATTCCTGTTTGCTAAAGAAATTACCAAATTACTCTTTTTGAGGATTTTATGTTGAGGACCAATGTTCAAAGTTCATTGTCACTGAGAAAAAAAGAAGTAATTTAAAATGGAATTTGGCCAAAACTCCTTCATTTTTTAAAAAGTAATCTTAAACAGATGAAGGCAATTTAAACTACCCGTGAATTCTAGAAGATGACTGAAATGGTTGCACTTACTTTTTTTCCCCTCTTCCTTCCTTTTTTTTTTTTCCCCCCCCTTCTTAGTGTTAGGAAAGAAAGCTAGTATCGGAGAAATAGCTGAAGTGCAGTCTTCTAAAAAGTTTTATCATACAGAGTTCAACAGGAAGGAATATCTCTTTAAATAAGCATTGCTAATATATATGTTAGTTTATTTGTGATTTTTATTTTATAAACTCCTGTGTCTGATAACTTTCCATAACATCTCAGATTAAAATTTAATACTAACAAGAGCTTTAATTTTTAAGCAGGGCAAGGCACAGTTGCTGGAGAAGAACAATTAAAAAGTTCTTTTCTGCAAGAAGTGCACCTCAAATTTCTGCTGACTGGACTTCTTTCAGGACTTCCTTTGCCTCCGTTTGCTATCCGCATGTGCCCACCTCTTACGACAAAAAATATTAAACAGTATGAGCCAATGCTTGCTGTTGGTAAGTATCTTGAATAGTTTATTGGTTGCTCTGAAAATAATATACTCTAGATTAAATACAAATATAGTTACTAATACAGAAAAAATGCTATTTTTTGATCCTGTGTAACTAATCACAAATAGCAACCCTTGTATTAGTTTGCACCCATGATAGTCTTCAGATTCTTTTTTTCCTGCCTTGGGTTTAAGTAATGCTACCTGAAAAATTGCAATATATTAGCAAGTTTGTATTTATCCTTTCATTTACTGTGATATTGTTCCGTTGATACACTCGGCATTTTACATGCTGCTCTCACTTCATTCTGAATAAATACGGACTTCTGCAGCACTTCATTCCTAGAATAAGTAAATGAACTTAACAGAGACTGTACTTTTGTTCTGATGTAAGTACCTAAAAATACACTTAAAGCACGTTATTTTTCCTGACTGAGTCTATTCTGTCTTATTACAAATGTAGTTAAACTCATCTAGATACTAGAATAGTTGCCAGCGAGCACCTGATTTATTAACTCTGAGTTCTCGCTATTTAAATCTGATTTTTCTGGCATGCTCTTTCAGACCACATCAGGGATTTCACAGTGTATGCATACAGGCTGCTGTCTTTCTCTGCAGTCAGCAGACTGGAACAGTAGACACRGAGATGCTGTAATTTAAAGATTGTAGTAGGTTGTAAAATCAGACCTCTGGATTTGGGTTGTTCAAACGYGCTTTTGATACATCTAAGGTATCAGTTGATTCTGGGCTGCCCTGTCAAGGCTGTGCCTGTCGCATGTTAGAATTGGGGAGATTTTTGTTATTCTTAAGGTTGCCTGTGCTA
This sequence comes from Phoebastria nigripes, assembly GCA_035582835.1. Classification (NCBI taxonomy): domain Eukaryota; kingdom Metazoa; phylum Chordata; class Aves; order Procellariiformes; family Diomedeidae; genus Phoebastria; species Phoebastria nigripes. Next base: position 839,597 of record JAYKAV010002552.1, on the reverse strand, counting down.
TAGAGCCTTCTTAGGTTTTTGGACGGGGCTGGGAGGTATTGCAAAGGTGAATGTTACGCAGGAGCTTACAAAGAGGATCTCACTCCGGTAATGAAAACGCCATAATAATGCATGTATGTATGTGTGCAGTTCTTGTAATACTTCTATTATTACTGAGCTAAAAGTACCATCGTTAGTTGTGCTCTAAAATGTAGGCAAGCTATCATTACATGATGTGATGCTACTACAATGTAACTTTTGCTTTTATATAAGCTGTACCTGTTAAAACAGGTGAAATATAAAGATTAGGAAACTAATAGGTAGGTATAAAGTGCATTTACAGCAAGATCTGCAGCATTCTGGACTTAAGGTACCTGAATGGCTCTTTAGGTATCCATTGTTGTATTTAATAAAGTTGATATGAATATAAAGAAAAAAGAGAAGAACAGTAAGTCTTCCCAGTGTCTAATAGAAAATTGTAACTTTCAGTGTTTCAGAAGGTTTTTGATCTAATTGAAGCTAATAGCTACTAAGTTATTGATTTGTAATTTGAAAGAGGTCATTATTTCAGGGATGAGAAAGCAAAATTGCTTTAATGATCCGGTAAAATCTATCCATGATTCTCCCCTGGGATTATTGGTGGATAACATTTAATATTCTTCTTTGAGGCATTTACTCATCTTGAGTAATCAAAACAAAAAGAAACATTCCTTTCTCCTGCAACTGGGTGTGTTGTGGAAATGCAAGAAGAATGAACAGATTTTCTGCAGGCTCTACAAATAGGTTCAGGAAAATGTCTTGATCCAAATGGATTTTGCTGGCTGCAGAGAACCTTGGAGGGTTTAATATTCAGGATTTAAGCACTAGAAATCAAAATACCTTTTCTAAAATTGTGAAATATAACAGTTACAGGTGAAAAAAAAAAAAAAGAAAAAAGAAAGAGAGAAATAGCTGTAAATCCTGCATTTTCACTAAAGTATGGAAGCGAAGAATAAAACTGGTCTATATATTTTTTTAAATCACTTTTTATAGGTACAAGTAACGGCTCTGTCCTGGTGTTTCATCTTACAAGTGGACTCTTACACAAAGAGTTAAGCATCCATTCCTGTGAAGTCAAGTAAGATTTTAATTTTAATTCCTACTATAATCCTTCTGGGAGACAAATACTAAAACATCTAACTAACATTGTACCAGCAATGTGGGTATCTTGTTTCATTGTTAATGACACTCAAGAAAATTGCCTGTTGAGTAGTCTACCCTAACAGTATCTTTGCTATGTATAAACAGTAACACACTGACAAAATTAGAGTGAAAATTACATTGAACTAAATATTTGAATTGTATCTGTGCCTGCTGATCTAGGATGTGTATCAGCTACTTCCAGTTTCTTTAGTATATTGTAGTACAAAGAAGTCTTTTTAGCACAAGAAACTATTACAGTGTCTTATTTATATAACTGTTGTGACTCACAGATTGTGTCCTTTGAAATAATTCTGTTTTAAATGCCGAGGTTTATTTCCTCTGCTCCCTTGGGGCTGAAATTGCTATTGAGACAGTTCTAGCCCTAACTGCAGTAAAAAATTTTAATTTTATCTTTAAAAGATTTTAAAGACCGAATACAGGACCAGGTGTTTATCCATGCTAAGTAAGGAACAGAGTAAGTCTTAAAGCTGTTACTGTGTGTTTGTGTGTACACAATGGCATAACTTTTTGGATAACTAATGGCAAAGATATTCAAGATGGTGCTTGCTGGATCCATAGTTCCAGACAGATGGAAAATAAAGCATGGAAAATAAAACATTTATTTTTAGCAGTAATAGTAGTGAAAATTTGTATCAGAGTTGTGGCATGAAGCCTTCCTCAGGCTAAGGTCTTCGTTTTACTGTTCATTRTACAAAAAGGTAAGAAAAGTACAGGTGTTTGAGAATAGATAGCTCTAAGAATTCATTATGTAAACCTGCTTTGAATCTACCACCAAAATCACGTAAGTATATTTACTTTTGTGGTGTGATTAGTAGGCACTGGAAGAATAGAGTTTCCCTTTCTGTTCTAAAACATTTGAGTTTTTTGTTTCATACCATTAACTACTTACAAAATTATTTTCATTTTATGTTCTGTTATGCAGCACAAGAGAATACTGCTTTTTTTCTCATTAAGGTGATTATAGAATTCGAAATTAAAACCACTACTAACATTTCACAGATTAAAGAAACAACAAAAAAAATGAAGATGGGGACACAGGCGGAAATACACTTTTGAAAAAAATATTTATCTTTTATTTAGGCTTCATGTATTATTGGAAKTATTGTTAGTTTGGGCTTTTCACTTTGCAAAGGTTTTGCAACTTTTTAAAAACTTTAAGAATACGTTGTCTTTCTAGGAACTATCCTTGCACAAATGGTATTTTTAGAACAAAATTAAAATGATTGTGAATTTTGTTTAGTCATAAGCAGTTATGTAGGTAAGTCTTAAATATTTGTTTTAATTTCTTCAATCCCACTCTTAATGGTCTGAGTGACTTTCTACATAATTTTTACAAGTTCAAGGGAATGCTTTAAGCAATGTAGAATAAGGCACAGGGATTTTTTTTTTTAATTAATATTCATGGAGTGCAACAGTTTTTCTTTCAGTGGGAGTTCTTTCTTCACCTCTAAAATGCAGATAGATTGGATAGTGCCTCTATTTCAGTTTTCTCTGAAAATACACCTTCAGGGAACACCATTATTTAAGTATGTAATTGAGAATACCTTGAAATTGTAATTCAAGGCCAGCAGAGTTTTCAGTGCCTTGTAGTTTAAGAAGAGAATGTAATAAAACTAAGGTCTTTGGAATGGCAACTGTCCTTTACATATCAACTGTGCTAAAATAATGGCCACTGAGTTGTGTAGGTGCTAGCAGTTGACTTTTTTTTTGAGATTAAAGTGTTCTTTTTTAGAAGCTACATATGTAGTCACATGCTGATTTTTTTTTTTTTTTTTTAATTATTTTTAAACTTTGAAGTTCTGTATTGTGATTAGGAGTAGGGTCAATTGTTTTTGTGTCTTCCATTTAAGATAGTTCGTACTTGTGAGTAACCTTGAATGTCCATGATTATTACTTAGCTATTTCACTATTTGTTTAGAATTTATTTGTTTAGAATTATGTGAGTAAATACTTTTCCTTTGAGTTTAATTTGGTTTTTGTTAGGAGACCGAGGCAAGAAGCAGCAGAAATGCTTCAGAGCAAACAGAGAGGAAAAGTCAATCAGGCTACTGCTAGGAGCATAAGTGAGGGAAAAAACAGAGTGAGACTAAAGCATGTGTGCTGGCTGAAAGAAGCTGTGAGCAGGAGGTCAGTCTTTCTTCCTTCAGGATACAGAGAAATGCAATTCTTATTACTAAGAGGAATTAGAAGAACCATGAAATAACTAAGTCTGATACCTGTTCTGTCTTCTAAGTGGAGCAATCTAAGCTATTGTGGTAAGATAGGAGATGGTAGTACATCTTCAATGCAGAGGAGAATATATTTGAAACGTGTAAATAAAATGCCTACGATGTAGCTTCTAGTTCAGTGAAAGTGGTGCATTTGCAATGCCTCTCACTGCTACTTTTGCTTATTCTGATAGATAGATAACTATGACTAGAGCAGTGCTTCTCATTCTTTTTCGCTGAAGTTCAGCAAGTTCAAGGTTGCAACAGCTTTAATTTTTAAAATTAAAATCTCACTGACTGTAAGAAGAATGTGTATGGCCTGCAGGCAAAACTTGGAAATTACTGCATTACATCCAAGTTTTAGCAGTTGAATTTAAGCTGACTCCCCTTTGGGAGACTGCTTTGCAAACATTCATCACATCCTTAAAAAAAACTTTTGTCATGTAGAGAAAGATGAATGAAAAATAGCTACCACTTCTGTCATACAGGTGTTGGTGTGGTAGATTTCTGTGCATTAGTAAATACACGTTGACTGACAAGAGTAAGCAGTGTTGCAATGAAATCCTGTGTATTCGGAATTGAATTCTGAAGTCTCTGTTATAGGATGTACAATTATCTCAGCTGTAGCATGTTCAGCACTTAATTGTAATTTCTTTTTCTTAACCTTCCTCTTCTTAAAAAGGAAAAACTTGTTGCATTGCTGATATTCACTTTTGGACATGTAGACCATGCAAATATTTTTGAAGTACAAGGACAATTCTTTTTAAATAATAAAATTTGAGACTGAGAGTATTTTCTGATAATACAATTGAGATTTTACTACAGTTTTCTTTAAGATATGGTTTTATTTCCAATTTTACCTTTTTCCTTTTCTTATAATTCTTATAATTAATTTGAGTAGCAGCTGCCTTGTCATAAAGTCACAACAATCCATTCCCAACTAGAAAAGTCATTTGTGTTTTTATCCACTTCAGTACACTCCGTAATTTGTTTGCATTGGAAACATCAATCAAAACAACTGAATCTTACCTCTGAAGTAACTGAGACGAGTTGAATATATAGAATCTCTGAATTTTGTGTTTTAAAAGAGTGGATCCAGTCTGAGAAATAGTTTACAGCTGAATGTGACCCTTAATTCTAGTAGACAAAGATGTCTTTTATTAGGAAATTTTGCAAATGGAGATATTTCAATAGGGAAGGCATTACTTGTTTCCTTCATTAAAACTTGAACCACTGTCTTCAGATTCTCAATTTACATGTATGACAAGAACAAAAATTACACTGTTTCAGGTGCAAGCAGTAAGCTAAGCTAAGGTTTGCTTTTGATTATGAGTGTCTTGGGTTTCTGTAGATTTTTATTGGTATTGACAGATGGCCAGCCGGCAGCAAAGAAAAAGGACTTGTCCTGTTAAATCTGAGTTGACGAAAGAAGTATAGAAAATGCCTCAGGTCTTTGAATGAGAATGGTGAATAACTACTGGCAAGAACAATGTATTACGAGTATTCTGTGCGTTTTCCAAAAAGCATAGTAGAATAATACATAAAATTTAGAAAGGTGTCAGAATTCATATTTCTTCCATTTCAGAAAGCTCTTTGTATTCTCTTTGGAGACTTGCAATGTCACACATTATTGCAACTGTAGATTTCTATTCAATCATTCCTGTAATGTTTTGATAAATAATTGAATAGCACTCATTTTGGTTGAACTTTCATAGGTTCTGGTGGGAAAAGGACTGGGTCCTAAATTTTTAACTTTACTTGAGGACTTAGGAATAAAGCTTCGCATTTTTTTTAAAGCTTGAACTAAAAAAAGAAATATGGCTGTAACTTGTATGTGCAAAATATTATGGGAGTGCTTTTTGCTTTCACCCACCTATATTGTATTTAGGAAACTTCTACTTAATACAAAGTGAGTTGGATTTACTGACAGTAAATCATAAATACTGATATTTATCTTTCTCATATTTCACATATATCCTTGCAAAACAGACCATGATTTTACAATTGATGTAACAGAAGATTTAGGTGTCCTGGAAATCGTTCTTAAGTAATCTGTGTTTGAATGATTTGAGGAAAACCTAAATCCTTTTATCGGTGTTAAAATTAAGTTGGGCATATGTATGTATTACATATGTATGTATTAGAACAGTCTCAATTTTCTTTTAGATTAGTTCCTTGATTTATTTCACAGATAAAGCACTCAACTATTTATGCTGACACAAAGTGTGTGTGGGAAATGGGGGTGGGAGGACTATCTCATTTTGGAACAGTACCACCTAGTGCCGCTTTCTATCCTTTTGTAGTGTATCTCAAGAATTTGCTTAGAATCCATATGTGCTGACAATATGTTATATACAGTGTAACTTCACATCCTTGCAAGACTTCGAGGTAATTTGGTTTGTGGCTGCCTTGGCATGATCTAAAAGAGAAAAAAACCCCAAAAAACAGGTTTTCAGTTCTTTTGTGATAGCCTTTGAAATCTCTACAGGGCCTCTCATTGTGTGATCTTTGTTTCTCCTCTCTCTGGACTGAAAGAATCACATCTCCTCACCCTGCTATCCATATGAATATTTTTCTCTTTCTGTATGCTGGCAAATTTGAGTTACTTAATAGTTCCTCCCATCTGCTAAATCACTGATTTAATGAGAGCAGTAATTTTAGTCCACTCTAGTGCTGAGTATCTGTGAGGGATTTTCGGAAAAGTTAACAGTGTTTCTAACTGAAATTTTTGTTTTAACCAAACAAGAACCAGCGTAGTCTGAAAAGAAAGCTCTTCTTTAATTTAATTTGGTAACTTTATATTTACATCATAGTTGTAAATGTGTAGCTTCTTTTTATGCTTAAATATAGTGTTTCCATAAGAAGTAGAAAATTATTTCTGTGCTGTTTTCAAATTGAAGAATATGCATGAAAAAAAATTATTGTACTTCAGACCAGGCTATTTTCTAGCCATTCAAATATTTCGGCTAATATGCTCCATGTACTCTCTTCTGATGACAGGGGAATTGAGTGGATAAGCTTGACTGGGTTTATTTCCTTTGCCACATCAACACCTAACAATCTGGGGCTAGTAAGGAATGAGCTGCAGCTGGTGGACCTACCAACAGGTTAGTATTTCCTGAGAAATCTGTACAAGAGTGTTGTGGTTTAACCCCAGCCAGCAACTAAGCACCACGCAGCCGCTCGCTTGCTCCCCCCACGGTGGGATGGGGGAGAGAATTGGAAGGGTAAAAGTGAGAAAACTCATGGGTTGAGATAAAGACAGTTTAAAAGGTAGACAGGTAAAGCAAAAGCCATGCATGCAAGCAAAGCAAAACAAGGAATTCATTCACTGCTTCCCATCGGCAGGCAGGTGTGCAGCCATCGCCAGGAAAGCAGGGCTCCATCACGCGTAACGGGTACTTGGGAAAACAAACGCCATCACTCCGAACGTCCCCCTTCCCCCTTCTTCCCCCAGTTTATATACTGAGCATGACATCAYATGGTATGGAATACCCCGTTGGCCAGTTGGGYYAGCTGTCCTGGCTATGCTCCCTCCCAGCTTCTTGTGCACCTGGCAGAGCCTGGGAAGCTGAAAAGTCCTTGACTAGTGTAAACACTACTTAGCAACAACTAAAACATCAGTGTGTTATCAACATTCTTCTCATACTAAATCCAAAACTCAGCACTATACCAGCTACTAGGAAGAAAATTAACTCTATCCCAGCCGACACCAGGACAAAGAGGCTGACAGATTTGCTGGGGAGTGACAAACAGAAGTTCTTACTACTTTTTTTTTTTTCTTCCCCCCTCCTTCTGTTATCACGACAAAATAAAATAATGAAGAGGAGTTTTAACTGGTTCTGCTCTTCTGTCCTTGTGAAGCCACGTAATGTGTTCCCTCTGGTGCTCTGCAGACAGACTTGAAACAACACCTTTGCAAAAATGTCTGTGGCTTGGACTTACTAAAAGAATGAATATGCGTCAGCAGGAGGTTTAGAAGCATTCACACAGCATGGGTATTAGTGGTGTATTTTGTTCACAAAATGCATATATTTCCAAATGTGTTTTGTCACAGTCTACACCCATTGTTTCATGTGCACCTGAAATAGTGTTGAACTGTTGTGGTTGAAAATTTACTGTGGTTTGTATCAGCAACAGATAATTTTTCAAGGTAGGCCAGATGCATGGCCAGAATTTGAGTGTGTGTGCGTGAATGTAAAATGGATGTTTTAATAATGAAATTTGATACTTATATAAAGAATTGGAAGGGTTAAAAAGTAAAAAACTTTTTAAAAGATACAGTTGATAGCAAAACTAAGTCAGATTATGTGTGTTTTTCAACTACTCTGCCCTTATAATGGATTACAAATATATTTGTGACTGAGTTCAATATTTGCACAATACTAGGAGGTATAATTTGGAAGATTAGAGAACCCAAAATGGGAAGCACTTCAATAATTTTAAATTATTTTTGAATGGGAAAACCTGGAGCCATTTAATTTCTAATTGAAGAGCCTGAATCTTGTAACGCATGGATAATTCTGAATTGCTTTATGTAGCATGAAGTGATTTTTTAAATTTTTTTTAAGCTTATGGAAAAGACTCAGTTTTTGTATTTACAGGGTGCTGCACAAAGAGGCTATTCTTTTAACATAACAATATTGTAATTTTTTTCCTGATAATGTCTTTTGTTCATTTGTTTAAAATCAAAACAGAAAAGAGATGTATTTTGTAAAATTCATTTCATGTAAAATGGGATTTTGATTTTTCACTCAGCTTGTAAATCAGTATTGAAACATTTATAAATATAAGTGATAAAAGGCTCAGTATTTCTGCAGGCAACCAAGTTCCAAGTAAATGTGAATACCTGACACCTTAGCTTAGGTTTTGCTTAAAAAATGTTACTTTTCCTCTTTTAAAACTTACAAGAAAGGCATAGCTACTTAACTGCTTGATCATTGGGTCTTCCATCACTAATTAGCCCAACTTTCTATTTTAGTTCTAGGAAAGCTGTACTGATTTGTATTTACTTCATGAACACACTGACAAAATTCTCATTTACGTTTCTGAATAACAATAAGGAAGAAAATTCCTGCGGTGTTTGATCACTAATGAAGGAAATAATAGAGCTGGAAGGTTTCCTGTAGCCTGGCCTCTGGCATGAGAGCTCTAACTAGCATTGTTGATAACTAGATTTATTCACATAATTGGCATAAGTTAAGTAATTTAGCTATGAGCAGCCACAAGAGTGGCTAAAGTTTGAAAACTTGAATTTTCCTTGAAAGCTAAGGAGAATGAAACTTGCATAGGAGGTGCTGTGATACCCTGGTGTTTGTAGATGATTGTTTATTTTAGCGATACGTATAACACCTTTAATTCTGCAAGACTTTGTACAAGTGGGTGAAAATTTTGGTGGGGATAAGATTATAAGTTCTTAGGGTTTATTCTTTTAGCTGGAAAGAGAGAGAGAATGGTTCTGCTAAATGTAGAATGAGTTACTTCACCGTGGAAATACTTTCAGACTTAGTTTATGGCAGAGTTAATTTCTCTTACAAAACTTGAAATCTACTCATGAATTTCCTCCTTGGGGAATTGAGAGTATATCTCATTGGCTTTGAGTGGAAAATAATAACTCTTTGAACTCTCTGTATTTATGTAATGCTGGTGATGCATCAATTTCAGTAGTTGTGCTCTGGAAGTGAGTCAGGTATTATATTAGACAGTAGAGTTTACATTATATTTAGTCCTTTGAAATGCAGTAAAACTTCAACAGTGACAAGAGTAATGTAAGATACCGCAGGTTACTTGGAGCGGTGCTAGTTTAGTTTGTGAACTATTTCTGTTTACAAACAGAATAGTTTATAAACTATTTCTATATTTGTATTTAGTTTAGTAACTATTCCTGTTTTCCCCTGTGTTGATTTTGTGTTCAGGCAGGAGCATTGCATTTCGTGGGGACCGAGGCAATGACGAGCCAGCTATTGAAATGATAAAGGTGTCTCATTTGAAGTAAGTAGAATAGCCTTGTGAAGTTTATAAATTTTACTGTACTGCATGAAGATCCTCATGACTTAATAGAAATAATAGAAATGCCAGGAAAAAACATTCCAAAGAGTACAGAAAAATGTGCAACATCATCAAGAGAAAAATACTTTAGAATATTAGTTCAAAGTGCAACAGCTGTGAATGTTTCTGTGGTTGACCTTGTCACTTCAGGATCCAATCACGTTGCAAGATCAGTTGTTAATATTTTAGTTCTTTTAAGAATTGTGTTCACTGAACGGACATTTTGATAATATTAGGGAGAATAAAAGTGCTGAACAATTTTTGTCAACTTGGATTATGTTATGAGTTAATTCCCTTTGCTATAACTTAAGCCTTACTTAAAACTAGACGATTGGCATTAAAGATGAGAGGATTTTTCACATGTGTATTAATTTTTCTAATTTATTTCTAATTATATTTCTAATATATTTCTAATTAATCTAAAGGTATTTCACACCTTTATAATAATTGTCTACTGGAAAAACAGATGTGAGGTATAGTTGTTTGGGAAGTCAGCTGACAAACGACCGCACTGTTTACTATCAAATCCTGCTTATTTTGAGATCAGGCCAGGAGGTCCTGGTCTTTATAGTATCAAAAATAATAGCAGTAGTACTCTGTGAGATTACTTTACTTTCCTGTTTAAATGAAATTAAAGTAGTGTTGAATTTAATAAGGCATTGTCTCTAAATGTTAGAAGTTTTTTTTCTTTACAGTGGAGCAAAAAAAAAAATGTTCTCTAGCTTGCATAGGAATATTTTCAGAAGTATGTATGTGTTCCAGAGAATTTGGAAGAGTTCAAGCATATAATGGTCTTATTAATACATTAAAAATTAAGGACAGCCGTGGGCTTAGATGAAGACAGTAGAATGTTAAGTGAGAACAAGAAAGGATAGTTCATTTGAATACAGATTAATGCAGTTGAGAAGAGTATGTATAGCTGCAGAGCCTCTCTGTATTTTCAAATTACATGTGAAAAGTGGTAGATTGAAGGTGTTTTACTCATCTAGCTCTGCAGATGAAAGGTCTGAAGACGTGACTGACAAGCRGTTTAGTGTAAGAGGATTTTATGTTCATTTATCACTGGATTAGGGAAGTGGCATGCATCTGGAGTAGAGAAAAAAATCTGTCCAACCTACAATCTTGGTATGTCTTTCTGGTATCTTGTGCAGTCATCAACTCGGGCTGAGTATGTCTAAATTAGAGGTGCTGCAGCTTTCTCTGAATTACTTCCCTTGTCTCCTTTACAGTAATTGAGCAGTACCACCTGACAGAAATTTCTAATTCTTTTAGCTTTGAAGGAGGACTCTTTTTCAGACACTCTTTTGCACCTCAGTAACTCAAGGAAATCACAAGCTTCAGAGTGGGATTTGAGCCAAATTAATTTACTCTGCTTCCTCTTAGTTTTTGAGGGCTTCCAGTGTGCTGATATGAACACCACCTGTGAAGTAAAATGCTCAAATTAAAATGGAATGATTACTTYTGATGTAGTAAATTCTTACTTGTTTTAGGCAGTATCTAGCTGTAGTATTTAAAGACAAACCACTGGAGATCTGGGATGTCAGAACATGCACTCTGCTCAGAGAAATGTCTAAAAACTTCCCTACAGCGACCGCTTTGGTAAGGAATAAAATCTGTTACTTACTGTTTATTAAATGTAATATGTTGAGATAGTATAAAAAAATCTATGAACGATTTTGCAGCAAAATGTTACTGTATCTGTAGCATACAGATAAGTGCTTTCACTCTTCCGTTTTCGTCTGTCATCAAATAGAGGCAAGAAAAAAAGAGGTACTGGTGGAAAAATCTGGTCTGCTCCTTGGGTGATGGGGGGAGGTATGGCAGAAAGCAATCTTCATTGAAATCATTATAATTAACAGAAAAATCCCCAGTAAATTCAGGGAGTAAACATTTGTCTTCTCCATTTTTCCTGGACAATTTTTCACAGGAGTGGTCACCTTCTCATAACTTAAAAAGCCTGAGGAAGAAGCAGCTAGCAGCCCGTGAGGCCATGGCCCGACAGACAGTTGCATCAGACACTGAAGTTAGCAGCGTAGAATCTTCTGTTATCAGGTATTTCTGATTCTGATTTAATGCTATTCTGCATCAGTTGTTTTTCCACCCTGTGCCATTGTTCTACAGAACAGAACATTTTGGAAATGATTCTTGAGTACATACCAGGCAAACAACTTTATGGGCCTCCCTTTAGCTTTTAGATGTCAAAATTTGCTGCTGAATGAGAGAAGCAGTGTACCTGTTTCTCTCAGATGCGTCTGTAGCAGTCCATTAGTTACCTGGTTCTTGAAGTAAAACTCTTACTTGCCCCCGAACATTGCCGCTAGCGTATAAATGAGTTAACTGTTGCTTCTGCTAAATTGTTTTGAAGGAAACGTGCATTTTTGTGCTGCTTCTGTGCATTAGTTAGGGAGAAATTGCCTTGCAATTCTACTTTCAAGAAAGAAATACTTGTGTCTCATTGTGTTCTCTTTAAAGCTTGTTACAGGAAGCCGAAAGTAAATCAGAGCTGAGCCAGAACATTTCTGCCAGAGAGCACTTTGTGTTTACAGGTGCCGATGGGCAGGTTTATCATCTCACAGTAGAAGGAAACTCAGTAAAAGACAGTGCAAGAATTCCTCCTGATGTGAGTTCCAATTTCCTATATCATTGATGCTTACATTTTTTTCTTAGCTATGATTGCCAGAAAACAAATCAGGGATATGCATTGGAGTGGCAAGTGGTCATTAATGGAGTAGTTTGAAATAAAAGTTCCAACTTCAAGAACGGTAGCAGTTCTCTTTTCACATTTGTACAGTTTTTCTACTGAAAACTATGTTGAAACAAATGATTTTTTTTACAAGTTAAAATCTTCATAGGCCCTGACTTGCTTTCTGAATAAATTACATGACATATTTTTTAAGAATTTTAGTAAAGCATTTACAAAAAGCTTGAATAACGAAGAGAGTGTTATTGAAACATGTTTATGCGCTGTTAGTGGATTTTATCTTACATCATGAGGAGGACTTGAGTGGGCCAGAGCACTCTTTTGTGAGTTCTAAGTTTGGTTTTTTTCCAGTTACTCTGAMGAACAGTCTTTCTTACTTTAGTTGTTCTTGAAGGGCTTGATAAATTGAACTTACAGAGAGGAATTCTTCTATTTTTGTTTCCTACTTTAGTATTTGCTGGTATTGTGTTTAATGAGGTCTGTCATGTTGGTCTCTCCTTGCAACAAGAGACAGAGACGTGATTTCCATTGCTTAAAACCCAAAATTTCTTACAAGGAAATGTCTTTTGAAGCATATTGAAGCAAATATGACTGACTTGATAAATGCTTATATTCAATAGAGTTGTTTCTGTTTCAACTGAGTAGAATTTGGTCTATCATGTCATAGAATATTTTAAAAAAATGAAATACTAATGTTGAAATGTTTGTTCCTATGTTTGGCTCTATTAATCATGAGATTTTATTCTGCTTCTTAAATATTTCTAGGGAAGTATGGGTAGCATTACATGTATTGCCTGGAAAGGGGATATCCTGGTTCTTGGAGATGTTGATGGAAACTTAAACTTCTGGGACTTGAAAGCTAGAGTATCCAGGTATGAATGCAAATTAAGTCTGATAAACATGAGATAATGACTGTTAGAATGTTTTTTCCCCCCTTCATTTTTGTTCTTCACTGTAGCAGGTCATCTGTGATGTTTGAGGGGAAAAATGCAAGTATTTTGAAATAAAATTTCAGAAAATGCCTACTGTGTTAGAATTCTCTGGGTTTCATCTTTTGTTTTTTTTCAGATGGAGTAACATTTTATCAAAGTTTTTAAAACAGCTAGATTTCTTTCTTATGTTAAATCTGCAATGGCTTCTGATAAAACGTGAAGTATTGTAGTATTTATTTCAAGCATTTAATCTTTTTAGTTTTCATGATAATTTGGATAGCCATTTGTGTGTGTGTGTATGTGTGTGTGTGTGTGTATATATATATATATAGTTCTCAATCTGTACAATATGATCTGCAACGTTCAGGGAAAGGATTTAACTACCTACAATATTAGGTATAGAATGATTGATACTAATCTTGTACTTTTCTTTTCTTAGGGGGATTCCTACACACCGAAGCTGGGTGAAAAAGATACGTTTTGCCCCAGGGAAAGGAAATCAAAAACTTCTTGCAATGTACAACGATGGAGCAGAAATTTGGGATTCAAAAGAGGTAAGCGTCTGTTGTTTGATATGTGCTTCTTTGCAAAATACACATATTACTTCTGCAAATCAGGACAAGTCAGGCATTAAGTTTTACTTAGTCATGATTTCTTGTTGACAGTTGTATAATAAAGTTGTATGGCTTTTCTCAGAAGACTTTTAGTTCCTATAAAGCATTTTTAAGCTGTCATCAATGAAAAGTACCTTTCACTCATGAAGCTGACAATGTCTCTGAGATACTCTTTGTCATTCTCTTGTAATGTTTTTGAGGCAGACATTGAAAATTTAAGGGGGAGTCCTCAATCTTAGAATTTAGTCTGTGGACAAGAGAGTATTTTTACTAGAGCTTTCTTTCTTAACTTCTGTGCATGTTCAAGAGTATGTATTCTTCAGTGCATGGATTTAATTTGTTAGGGAATACCAGAAAGCTAGACGCTTGTTAATTAACATTGTCTAGCTTCTCATCTTATTCAAAAATTCAGTAGTAATGTTCAGAAACCTTCTGGGGTTTGCTTCATAGGTCTTTCAGGGGATTATAGTACCATGGGGAAGGAAAGATAATTGTACTGTTTTAACTTAGCTGCCTGGAGTAAGTTCAAGTTATGAGGGTATGAAACGGGAATTTTAATTTTTTTCTGTACACTTTGTAGTGAGCACCGAGTCTGAAATCAGATACTTAATCTGAGCAATATGAAACTCTCCGTTGATGATAGGAGTTGGACAGCAAATATGACCAACAGCTGAATTATGTAGGCAGAGTAGAATATTATCCCATGAGTCTCTCCTTGAAGAACATTTGAATAGTTTTGATGCCATGGGACACTCTTCCTGTAGCTGTTCCCTCTCTTTTTCTGGGACAAGGGAAAGAGTTTCCTACATGAAAGCATTTAAAACTAATTCACATTTTCAGCCAAAAATCTTTCAGAATATCTGTAGAAATATTTTATAGTCTTAGACCTATTATCCATATAATCCTCTCCTTAGAACTTCACCTTTGCCTACAGCCACTTATCTGATATTTCCACATTTTTCTCTAATTCTTTCAGTGCTAAGAGTAATCGTGCTCTAGAGCTGTTGTACCTTACATCTCTCTAACTCCATGCTTTGCTCTAGAACAAGTGAAAGGAGACAGCAGAATGTTGATTGCAGCGGAGGCTTTGTTAATATTTCTTTATATTAACAATTGTAATGTTCTTTGATGCTAAAGAAGGGTTACAAAATGTCTAACTATGGACCTGTGGTTAAAAGTGCAGTTTAGAAGGCTTTGTTTATCTGTGTTTTGTTTGTGGACAATAAATCATCCTATTCCCATAATGTTATGTTAATAGTATGTCTAAATGTATTTCTAGACAAGTTCAGTATTTATCAAGAAAGTATATGTTTATGAAGAGCATGAGTTAATTAATGAGAACCTCATTTCTGCCTTGATGCACATATGCTACATCAGGGACTGGAAGTAAAGAGAGAATATAAATTTCCACCAGTTTACCATGGAAATGTTATGTCAGAAAAGATAACAAAAAGGCAGCTGTACAGCTGTGCTCAAAAAGGATGTTTTCTCAGCTCTCAATTGGGAGAAAGTATTGTTTCAGGGCAACCATGTGCCCTACTCCAAGGTTTGTAAATTCCCTACTCTTCTGGAGAGACCATCATTAAAATGATTTATGACTAACTTCACCTTTTATTACAAATTCTGTGGTATGCCTCTTGGGCGTGTGACGGAGTCCTACACTCTGTGATGGAGAGCCTACTAAAAATGAAAAATAACTCAACTTTTCAAGGTACAAATGGTGAGCAGTTTAAGAAGTGGAAGAAACGTCAATTTCCGAATCCTGGATGTGGACTGGTGCACGTCAGACAAAGTGGTCTTGGCATCAGATGATGGGTGCATTAGAGTTCTAGACTTGTCCATGAAACCATCGTGTTTTAGAATGGATGAACAGGACTTAATAGGTATGTTGATCTCTTTTTTGCTATTGGCTGCTAGATACTCCATTTTGAAAGGGGACCATAAAAATGTTCAGCACTTCTGTTAGAACAGAGAATTGTCATATGTAGAGGATTAGGTGTCCCTATAGTGGTTTTCATAGATGCAGATAAATTTTTTTAGGCTTAGGGCATATGGATGTTTTTCTCGTACAAGTTTTAATCTCCTAAATAAACTATACTTTTTAATATCTTAATTGGACTATAAATTAACAAAATAAGAGCTTTTTGTACAGATGTCTAGCAAGTTGCCCTAAAAAGCATTGGTACATCAATTGGGTACCAGTACCTACATCACTGCTATTCATTCCATAATTTTGAAACATTTGTTAATGTGTGAAGATGTCTTTTCTGATATTTCCAGATATCAAAGGCAGTTTGTAGACTGATTCATTGCTTTTCAAAGTAGATTTTCCCACTGAACTCTAAAATAGCAATATTGGTGCTGTTTGACTTTCTTTGCCATATGTTTAAGAAGGGAATTTAAATATTTAACTATTTAAATAGTTAACTAAGCTACATTTTTCTATTTTTTATTACTGGTGTTCCAAATAACTGCTTTTGTTTTGGTCTTTTTGGTCAATCCTGCCTTTACTCATACAGTTTCCTTAAAACATATGGATTCTAAGACATATGTAATAAACAAAATTGTGATGTGGGGAGCTGTGGTGTGGGATGTTTGAGGAAACACATAATTTATCACAGCTATTTTTACTATCAAATGAATGTTCTGTAATATTAAGCTATAAAAATTAATGTTCTGAAACCAAGCACACTGAAATTAGGCAACTTAACCCTGGCGTATCCTGTGATTTAGCTGTCCTTCTGCCTCTACACTGTGATAATCTTTTAATTACAAAATCACATATACAAGATTCCTACATCATTCAGTGCATATGAAGTACAGGGAATTGCTGAATATTTAATAATGTAGCTGGTTGGTACTTGTTTTACTCCTAAGTCACTGGGTAGCACCCACTGCATATCATCCAAACCTTGTACTGAATACAGACTTACTGACTTTTAAATTTGCATGACAACAGATAATACTATAATTTTCATCTTACTTCTTTGCTAATATAGACATGTATTAAACTTCACAACATCCTTTTGGGATGATGGGTTTTAATCCTTGTATTATAATGTAGAAACTACAATTGCAAAGTAAAACTGAAACATGCATTATGGTACATTTTGGTATAGCTGTACTTATTTTCCAGCATGTCGTTGTAGTAGCAATAATCATCATGTACAGCTCTACTTAATGCCAGTATGACGTATTCCAGGAGTCCATGGCTAAATTCAATATGGAATGTCCTGAAATTCTCATTTGAGCATGGTTGATAACCCTGTACCTTCTAGGAAATGTTTTTGCTATATGGAATGTCCTGAAATTCTCATTTGAGCATGGTTGATAACCCCGTACCTTCTAGGAAATGTTTTTGCTTGAGTGTAAAGATAAGCTTTTATGTCTAGTAACCCATGCTGTGTATATGAAAAGCCTGTGATTTATGATTTTCTTCTGGTGCTTGCAAACAAGGTGGTACGTTTTACGGTTACCGAACACAATGTTATTGCACATTAGCCACTCAACAGTGAATCTTTTCCTTTTGTTTCAGAACCTGCATGGTGTCCCTATCTGCTTGTTCCAAGGGCTTCATTAGCTTTAAAAGCATTCTTGTTGCATCAGCCATGGAATGAGAAATATTCTCTAGATATTATAAACGTGTAAGGAGAAATACTTATTTACAGATAATTTTTTTTTTTTTTTTTTTTTAAATTCTACATCTTTTATTAGTCTTTCTGTGCAAATAACTGTTAGACATATAAGTTTCCTCACTCTCTGGGACAGACAAAAAGATAATAGCTTCACTATTTATTACTAGAAGTAATAAATAGAAAAGGCTTTAAGGTCAAGTATTTTATTTCTTTTGATTTTCAGTAGCCCTTGGCTATTGAAAACTGTTGTCTACTTTAAGATACTGGCAATACTTTGATGTCATTTACAGGTTATATTTACTGGTTATATTACTTCAGAGGACAACTGTGTGTTCTCTTTGTTCAAGAAGTTAATGTCAGAATAGTCAGAGTTGGTTCCTAAAATGTAATTGAAAGTGATATTCTAAGTGATAGTCTAACAGCCCTATCTTTACTTTTAGTGAGCCATACTTCACATCAGAGTAGGAGCACCTTTCTGTATCCTTTATTGTGTTTGTGTGCTGTTGGTGGTCACATAATAATGGGCTAGGCATTGTCATTTTCTTTAATTTCAAGGTTAATAAATAAAGAAAAGTGGGGAAAGAAAGATTGGTGTCACTGACTGAGTTTGAGAGAAGGCAAAACAATCTTTCATGACTGTTTTGGAACTAGTAACTAGACAAAGAATCTTGCATGAATGGCTTACCATAAGAATATGAAAGATTGTTTCCACATATGTTCTTGTGTTTTTCTACTGCCAGTAATATTCTTCCATGTTAGATAATTCTGTCATTTTGGTAATACAGGAAACATTTTTCTTTTTTTTTTTTTTTTCCTTTTTTTGTCCAGTGATTATCCAGAGAATGAAAATATTAAAAACCTTCTTCAAGAGCAGTTGAATTCATTGTCCAAGTAAGAATTTTTCTATTAATATTTGAGTAAGCTAGTGAATTCAGAGAAGGCAAAAAAAAAAAGACATTTGTGGCAGTTCACAACTTAATGAAGAAAGAATGCTTTTTGCCTCTCTAAAGATAAGCTTGAGTAATGATAGCTTTTATTTTAAACACAGTTAATTTTTTTTTTTATGTAACCCCTAAAGGTGGTGCTTTATTCATTTTATTGAAGATAAATTTTTATTTCTATTTTTTCCAAATAAAAATAAACCATAATACAATCTCAATTTTTTTTTTTTTTTAAACAAGCAAACTATCTCAAAGTACTTAATTAAATATTGAGTCAACAGTCAAAATGTACTGTTCTGAATATATAAAGTGTGATGGAAGTCAGTATTGAATTTTTAACATTGACTTATCATAGTAGTGGCTGACAACCAAAGTTTTAAAGATACTGATTAGGGTTAGTATATAACTTGTAACTGACCAGTGAGCATTCATAATTTTTTAGGCAATACTTCTCGGTGATGTATAGTGCTTTGATGTTGGTCCAGACTGTATTGGACACTGCTACTTAAATACTCCAATGTTTGTTGAGATATTTAAGCTCTGAGGAAGAAAAGACAAATAATTCTAAAAATCTTTTATTGAAAATAGATTTCCAGAGTAATGTTCATACACATTGCTCTGCTTACACAGAAAACAGATTTTGACATTCGATTTAAACTGTGAAAATAATATTTGAAGCTAGTAAACAGAAGTTTTTCCCTTTTCCTTTTGTCCTTTCACTTAGTAGGATGGTAAAGATAACTTAGTGTCTCTTTATCCAGTCTGAAACATATGCAGAAAACCAAAATTCATGCATGTGGATCTCTTATGCTATGGCACTGCATAGTTGCAAAACTATTTGTAATTAAATTAATCTTGTAATTTGTAGAATCACTGCAGACTGATTTATAGCTTTTGTATACACCCTTGTGGTTGTTCCCTTTATTACAAGAATAGGGGGTTCCTGACAGACTCACTATTTGTATTTAAACTGGTAGAGTGATTTGCTCCTTGAGGTCAATTATATTTCAAATTATAGAATCATAGAATAGTTTGGGTTGGAAGGGACCTTTAAAGGTCATCTAGTCCAACCCCCCTGCCCTGGGCAGGGACAATCTTCAACTAGGTCAGGTTGCTCAGAGCCCCATCCAACCTGACCTTGAATGTTTCCAGGGATATGTATACTTCCCATTATGTATTCCTCTTATTATGTATACTTCCTGTTGTAATTGTTTTGATAAATGCATTTTTTCAGTTCAGAAAAGAAATTGTGTATTTTTTGTTTTGATTTTTTTTCAATTTGTAGGTGATATAACCTATTTGTGTTCCAAACCAACCAAACAAACAAACTTGCACAGCATTTTACAGATTATTTATGGCTTTCTCTTTTTGCAGTGACATAAAGAAACTTTTGCTTGATCCGGATTTTACTCTCTTRCAAAGATGTCTCCTAGTTGCCAGGTAGTAGAGATTCAGATAACTATATCAAATGTTTCCTAATAAAATCTAGATCCTATTAATGCATATATGAATGTGCTSAAGTTTAAGTACTCAACTAATTCTCCTTTAACTCAGTGCAATTCCTCAAGTACTTTGTTATTCAYGTATTAAGAGTGTTTTCAGGACTGAGAATGGAAATGTTATCTTACTGAAACACTTAGTTTTATTTGCACAACACACAATAGATTATATGCAAACAGGGGAAGGCCTGTTTTTTATTTCAAACGTATTTGTTCTGTGTTGTTGTTCTACCTGAACTGTAGCTAATTTTAGTCTGTATATTCAGAGGTGTTTTTCAAACTTAGTAACTTTCTTGTAGTTGAAAGAGGATATTGGTGATTAAGTGTAWAATAATAATAAAATATCAATTTCCACATATTTATATGCTGAACCTTCACTGAGTTTAATTGCTATTGTAACAATCTTCTGGCCAACCTCTTACTTACCTAGCTTGCTGAATGTCATTCCTTAATCTTTTCTTGTAGTTTGTCCCACTGATAATGCAAAGTACTTGTGGTGCCCACAATTATGCATGGTCTTTGTAAAAAGATATTTTAAATGTGTAATATTTTTATGTGACAYATGAAAAAATACAAACATATTTCACATCCTGATTTGTATCTTCTCAGACTGTATGGGGATGAATCTGAACTGCATTTCTGGACTATTGCTGCCCACTATTTGCACAGCTTATCCCAGGAAAAGCCTGCAAAACCAACAGACACAGCTATCCTTCCAGAACAGTTGGTTAATCCATTGGATATATGCTATGATATACTGTGTGAAAATTATTACTTCCAGGTATTTCAAGGAGTTCAAAAATACATTTAATAAGAATGTGATCAGAACATTAAAAGCTCAGCATTGTAACCTTCTTATTACCTTAGAGCTTTTCACCATACATATTTCACTTTTACTAGTAACATACAACTCTGGATTAAATGACTCCCTATTATTTAAAAATAGGGAGATTTTTGGAACTCCCAAAATACTTCCATGTTTTTTTAAATGCTTATTTCTTATGGTAGTCTTATGTTTACAATATTTTTCCTTCTTCATGTAGAAATTCCAACTTGAAAGGGTAAATCTCCAGGAGGTAAAGAGATCAACGTATGATCATACTAGGAAGTGTGCTGATCAGCTTCTTCTCTTGGGCCAGGTTTGTGGGTAATATTTTAATTTTTTGTTCTTCCTTGTCCATTTTACGTACTTAGCCTATTCAGTTAAAGGTTTGTCTAACTCATATGTGTAGTTTCATACTTTTATTCGCCCAGTGGATAGTTTTTGCTGTCTTAATATGTTATTACACTGCAAACTCAGTCTAATGACATGGTATATGGTAATGTTTGGTATTATCTGCTTCAGAATGTATAGTTTTTCTGGGAACCCTATAAAAATCTTTCTTTCCATATGGTGACTAGAAAAGAAAAATTACATTTTGAGTTTCCCAGAAATAACTTAAAAACAACATCTTTGGGATAACACAGTCTGCACTTTGTACTCTTGTTTTAGGTAACAAAGGACATGTCTAAGCTTTTGGCAGATCTGTACTGAGCAGTGAAACACTGTACAGAGCTGCTCACTGACACCCTGATAAGAATATTGTTGCATTTGTACAGTATATATCATGAGCTGTTCCCTACTAATGCAGTTTGCTGCATCCATTTCTAAAAATAGCTTTGGTGTTACTAGCTCGAACTTAAATGATTTCTATGCCACTGTGCCTTTGAGCGTGTCAACAAATGTTACCAGTGAAAGATGCCAGAAATATTTAGTCTGTAGACAGTCTGTTTAAAATGCCAGTTTATAGAAGTTTAAAAATACCAGTTTATTGAATCACTGTATTTTAATATGTATTTAATATGGCTTTTCATTATTTCTGTAATTATCTAAGCCATCGGCTTGACTGACCTCACCAAACTGACATCTCTAAAAGTTAGGCATCTCATTTTAATAACAAGCAGAGATGACATGCCTGCAGTAATTCACTGATTCGGAGACAGGTGTCTGTAGCCAGTGTAACGAGTCCCACTGGTTAGGTGCTCAGCTGTAGCTCACATTTTAAATGGATGAATTCTACCTTTGTTTTAACATATCAGGTATTTAATCAGTCCTTGAGATCCTGGCCAGTTTCTTCATCTTTACAATTTTATTTCTTCTCTGCTTGTTTTAAATGCTTCCCTTTCTTTTATAACTCTGCAAAAGATTATGTAAACAAGGAAATAAATGTTCTGAATTAAACTTTTCTTTGGCTTCTTCTAGAAATTTTAGGCTGTGATTAAATGTTGTATTAATGATGGATGTTTAAATGCTATCCTTACTAAGGATACTTTACTGAAATAGAACCTTAATTATTACTATGCTGGTAGATATTTTTGTAGTCTGTTTTAGAATAACTTTCATTGTTATTTGTTCCATGTCTTAAAAAGGGTAAAAATATAAAAACTTTTGTTTAAAAGTGAATATGTTGTGGTCAAATTTCTATTTTTTTTCTCTTGCCAGACTGACAGAGCAGTACAACTATTGTTAGAAACAAGTTCAGAGAACGCGCATTATTACTGCGATTCACTCAAAGCTTGCTTGGTCACAACTGTCACCTCATCAGGTCCATCTCAAAGTACCATTAAACTGGTAGCAACCAACATGATAGCCAATGGAAAGCTCTCAGGTAAAATGTGACTTTAATTTTACGTTTGCTTATAAACTAGTAATTCTGATCTTATGAAGGCTGCTGATGGAGATGGGAGAGCAGAAAATTGTAATAGATCTTATACGTTGCATATGTTATAGTATGCACTATCTACAGTAGTTAACACAAAAATGATCAGTAACTCAGTTATAAAGAGCAACTTTGATCCATTTTCATTGGAAAATGTATTTCTGGAGTAATTCTCTTAGCAATTGTTTGCACTAAAAGAGGCTGAGCACATAAAGCTACATATTTTCCACTTTCCTAATTAAAGAATTAATCTAAAAATGGTTTCTTATTACTGAAGTTGAAATACGGACTTAGTTTCCTTTCCAGTTCAGAACTTGTTTCAAAAAGTGTGTTTTCTTACATGTACAGGTTAATTTTGTTTAATGCAAGAGACGTTCACAATATGATGGTTGACTGAAATATTCAAAGACATGCAGAGAAAGTACAAATGTCTGTACTTGCCTGGAAAAAATACTTTCCACTCTGTGGACAATTAACACGTCACTGTTAATAATTACACTATGGACAACATTAAATTAAAATAAAGGATTATTTATGAAATCTGTTTATTTGACTTACAAAGATCATTATCTCTTTATGATGAGAAGTCCAGTGAACTCCTTATCATTTGTATTTAGGATAAAGGTAAATGAGAGCTATGTGAGGTCCTTCTAAGCTCTGTAGCCCAGGAAAAAGATACGATAACTGACACCCAGGTTATATGGAGAGCCGGGTGGTAGAAATTACGGTTTTTCGACATATTCATATGCTAAGAAGGATATAAGAGTGATCCTTTTTCTGGGGATGCATGATCTGCTCACACTTATATAGCAACTCTTTTTTCCCTTAACTTGTTTTCCAGAGGGCGTGCAGTTACTGTGTCTGATCAATAAGGCTGCTGATGCCTGTCGCTACTTGCAAACTTAYGGCGAATGGAATCGTGCAGCATGGCTTGCAAAGGTAGGAAGTTTCTCAATTTTCAGTTTGCTAACATAAATGACCTACTTTAGGTATGAAGGCTAATGAGGGTGCTAAAGTTCTCCAAAGTTATAAAAAACTGAAACATCAATTTGAAATATCATCATTAGTTCTTTCCATGTGTTAAGCTATAACAAGCTAGTTCATTCAGTCGGTGTTGACAGGTTCTTCTTCAGCCTTTTGACTACAAAGGTCTGCCCTGGTCATCCAAATGACAGGATTGGGGCCTAAAAATGGTTAGAATACTCCATTTTCTAATTTTTGAGCGGTGACTTGTGAAGTTGCATATAGCTGCAGCAGTACAGAGTTCATAATAAACTACAAAAAACCGCACCTGGAAGTGGATAAGTAATTAGGCAATTAAGTGACTTTGTGCTGAGCTCCATGTAGGTTGTGTGCTGATTTTTAAAGTTAGCACCAACCACAGAAATTTGCGCCAACTTCTGTTTTGGTACGCAGACATGATTAGAGTAAAAGTACCTAGACGCAGCATTAATTCTCCATATTATAATGGACAGGAGTCAGTAAGGATGATCTTTCAGTGTCTCCAAGTAAAGTTTCTGTTATGTTTCTTGCAGAAAGTATGGAAAAAGTCATACTCAGATTTTCTAAATGGATGAATCCCACTCTTAAGAAAAATAAAGATGTTTTGTCCTTAAGTTTTCAGCAAAGGATAAAGATTTCTAACTTCTTGATACTTGAGGTTTTAGTAAAGCCTTGTGGTAAAAGTAATGTTATTCACATGTAAATGTGGAGTGACCAGAGTGGAGGTTTTTTATATCTATGTATTTCTTATTTTTCTTTATATTGTATTCGTTCAAGGGATTAGTGTACTTTTTATTAAAAAATTGGTAATTTCAGATGCTTTTACTTCTGCCCAAAGTTTCTCACTGAAAAAAATGAAGCAGAGGCAGAATGCTCTCTTTAGTTARCAGCTGAGAATTCGTAAGTGGCTTTCCCATCTCTTAAAGGTTCGTTTGAACTCAGAGGAGTGTACTGATGTGTTAAAGCGTTGGGTAGATCACCTTTGCTCTCCACAAGTCAACCAGAAGTCCAAAGCCATTCTTGTCCTCTTGTCACTTGGATGCTTTACAAAAGTTGTGGAGATGTTGCACAGGTAAAGCTGAAACAGCACAATCTGTATTTTGTCTTGTCCAAAATTGTTATTTAAGCATTTGTGACTCAGAAGACAAGGGGAGGGAGGAGGTCTGCTGTTTGATTTCTGACATTTGTTTCTATTTTAGCATGTTTTTCTTTAATTGACTTTAACCTCAGCAGTGCGTCATTTCTGTGTGCTGGAACTGATGTTTTTGTTGCAATTTCAGGAAATATACTGGCACTTAAATTTACTGCAGGCTTTAAGATTGCTAGCACCCATTATCATAGARTCATAGAATCATTAAGGTTGGAGTAGACCTCTAAGATCATCAAGTCCAACCGTCAACCCAACACCACCATGCCCACTAAACCATGTCCCTAAGCGCCTCATCTACATGTCTTTTAAATACTTCCAGGGATGGTGACTCCACCACTTCCCTGGGCAGCCTGTTCCAATGCTTAACCACTCTTTCAGTAAAGAAATTTTTCCTAATGTCCAATCTAAACCTCCCCTGGCGCAACTTGAGGCCATTTCCTCTCGTCCTATCGCTAGTTKCTTGGCAGAAGAGACCAACACCCACCTCGCTGCAACCAACTACCTTCAGGTAGTTGTAGAGCGCAATAAGGTCTCCCCTCAGCCTCCTCTTCTCCAGGCTAAACAGTCCCAGTTCCCTCAGCCGCTCCTCATAAGACTTGCTCTCCAGACCCATTGACCAAGCAGTAACAATTTATAGTAGCTATGATTATTTCTGAGTAAGTTGAGCCTTGATCTTTCAAAAATTTTGCATCAAATGTCAGTTCCTTGAGTGCAAGGAGGAAGGAGGGATGCAAGAAGCTTGGGGAGAGGGCAGTGCCAGACTAACGGGTGCAAGAGGAGCATGAGGCAGTAYGTGGGAACAGTATGACCTGTTCCTACATACTGCCTGGGAGCAGGGTAGCAGCGTTCACTGCCATGAGGAAAGCACTCAGCKCTGTCATGATGTGAACGCTCAAGGCCTACGAAGCATGAAGGCGCAGAGAGCAAGGTAGAGCAACATTGGAAACTGAGAGCAGTGTGTGATGTGAGAGTGTGAATATGTGCCATAGTGGCAGCTAAATGGTGATACTGTTTAACTTTGGTGATGTTCGGAAGCCTTGTTCAGCCCTCAGTGCAGAAGAGATTTGCCACTCCAGGCCTAGGTACAAAATTTTAGAMAGCCTGTGTGTAATTTGATGCAATGTCCTGGAATACTTTTCTGTTTTCCTGTCCTAACAAATTACTCTCTTTTTCTTTTTTTTTTCTTTTTTCTTTTTTTTCCATTTAACAGTATGAGGTACTTCGATAGAGCAGCTTTATTTGTTGAAGCTTGTCTGAAGTATGGGGCATTTGAAGTTAATGATGATACAAATATCCTTTTTCTGAAATCCTGTTTTTGCATCTGTGTACTCGTACACAGTGAGTATGTGTGAGCCAACATTAGATGAACTAGTCTGCACAGGAGTAGGAGTTCCTACTTTTATTTTCCAGGTTGTGTAGTTTGAAGGAAGGATGAGGAAACAAGTGAAAAGGAGTCATTTGCRTAAATCCATAACATTACCTCCTGATGCTCTGTGAGGCCAGTGGAACTGGAAAACAAACTAAAAGTAAAAAAAAATAAACATAGGAGAGAAAAGAACAGATGATAAAATGTTCTTTGCAGAACTTGGAAATTATTACTGTAGACTGTGTAGTGAAATCAGTGGTTCGGTTATCTTTTAAACACTGTATCTCAGGAAAAAAAATCCTGCATTGAACCCCTCTATACATCAGCATACTGTTTTAGTGATTGAAGTCCTTTATGAAGGAGTCAGTTTTGAGACAGTGAAAACAAAGAAAATTAAAGGTCAAGATCAGATGGGCTGAAAATGTAGTAAGTATTAAGGTATCTAAAGTATTGCTCAGTACAGTCTGCACATCTAACCGGGTGTTCTGGAAACTCTGAACAGTTGCTCTAACTTTTGTATTATATGCCATAAATAATAATGCATATGTAAATAATACCTGATTGTGTTTTATGGAGTCATCGCTGATGTCAGCTTGTAAATAAAAAAAACCACTAGTAGGTCATGTAGGTAACTCCAGATCTAATTAATGAACAAATCTTGTAGTATGACCTTACAATTTCTTAATTTCTTTTGCAAGTTATGACATGGTATTATGGTAGGTTTTTATGCGTATCTGAAATGTATCTGTTTTTGTTTATAGCACTCTGCATATTGCCTGATAAATGCTAATATGCATTCAATAGTAGAATTTAAAGCAACTTTTTTGTCTTTATTTGTGCTGAAAAATATTGGATTAGCACAACTGGCAGCATTGTTCAGCATTTTCAGCTTGGGAGAGCTAAGGAATGAGGAGAAAGAAAAAAAGATTCTGAGTTTTTTCATTTTGTTATTCATTTGTGTTTTCCTTAATGCTTCATTTACATAAATTGATCCATGCTGTATATGCAGATTATGCCAGAAGCTTGAAGCTCCTGGGCTTTAGACAGGGAGCTATTCTTTTTGCCTCAAAAGCAGGAGAAACTGGTAAAGAATTACTGATGGAGCTCAAACAGCCTAAAGAGGAAGTGTCACAAGAGTAAGAACTTTATGAGGAGATTTGGGTTGTCTATCAGACTGAGATTCCACTGTGTGAAAATACTTTTTTTTTTTTTTCCTTCTTGAATCACTATAATAGCTGATATGTGTGATTTGAGCAAATATTGTTAAATGTGTGTGGAGGGAAGATTAAGAACTGTTTTATGTTTATTTTTATGTTAAAATTGTCTTCACTTTCACAAGAGGGGAAAGAAGCATATGATAAAATTATACAAGAATATTTCCAACTTTTTCAACTGCAGCAGAAATCAAATTTAAAAATGTACTGGAAGAGTTCTATACCTGTGTAAAAGTCTACTCCATTTACTTCTAAAAATCAAATCTTTATAGTTCTTCACTGCTGTTGTATTTATATGTATAAATGATTCAATCTGTACTATAAAAATATAAATATATTTAAAGAATAAATATAGATCACAAAACACACAGTTCTTTCCTGGAACATTGTGTTTTCTCAGTCCAGTTTTTCTGTTTAAAATTACTGTTAGTTTAAATCCGTTCACTGTATTGTCATTTTCATAACCATCTGGAATGGAATCTTTAACAGGTTTACTTATGAAAGTCTCCTAACATTCCAAAAATCCATGAAACGTCCTTTTTTTCAATTACGGCATTGCTAAATTCCATGTTATTCTTAAGTGTGCACTCCCTGCACACCTTAGAGACTAAATTCTGCCTTGTGTTGACTGGTTCATGGGATCAAAGGATGGGAGAAGATCCTACCTCAAAAGCAGCAAGGTAGGCTCCTGCAGAATATTCAGGAGACTTGCTAACGTTGTCTCCACAGTTWTTGTTTTGTTTGTTATTTGAATGTGTGATTAACAATAGGTAGAAAAAGCATTGTGCAAAGCCAAAACATTGGCTTTTTAATTAGATACTTTTTATGCCAACACATCTTACGGTCCAGATACTTAAGGATGCCACCAGTAACATCTTTTCTCATTTTTGTGCCAGTATTTCAGTATTTAAGTACTTGTTTTCATTATTGTTTCTTATTTCAGATATAGCTTTTCTATTTATTACTGAGAAATTTTACAGCTGAGGAGTGGATGCTGATGTTAAATTGCCCTTGCAAATTGAAGACTCTGGCATGTGAAAATTAGTCTTGGCTAAAAAATAAAATTATTCTTTTTACCAAGTTGTTGGAGCTACTGAAGTTCAGTATGCGGCAGTGAAAAGAATCGTATCATGTAAAAGGTCTCTTCATTTGCATGTAATTCATGGCTTGTCTACTTAAAGTAATAGTGCATTGGATTCTCCTTATGTTTGAGTACTTGTGGATACGTATTCTACACTCCTTCCTAGAGGACCACCAGCTTCGGGACATCTCTTTAACTCCATAAACCTTTTAATTCAAATCTAAAATAGCWTTTCTGATAAAATTTGAAAGGTTAGACTTTTCAATAATGATGGTTTTATACAAATTGAAAATGTGAGTTTCGTTGCTCTAAATAGAAAAGTAAATGTTTTCACTGCAATGTATCTTACTTCTTCTCACCACATCTTACCTACACCATAAAATACTACCTGTTCAATGTATTACGAACAACGCTTATATAGTTACTTTAGCATGGGAAAATAAGTATACAATGAACTATGCCTTAAGCTTTAACTGGTGAGCAACAGAGTTGAGCAGAATTAACTGTCATTAACAATGGGCTAAATTCTGGCTCACATTGACTACTACAACACTCCTCAGTTCCTACTCTTGTTTTTGGTAGGAGTACTCATGGACAAGGTTACTAATGTAAGCACACGCAAACTTGTTCTTTGACAGATCACGTAGAATTGTTTGTCAGTGGGTCTCTGGGAAAAAATCTGCTTTAATATACACTTGGATTTATAAATCTAATGTTTTTAAAAGAAACATACTGCAAAGGCCTTTTAATACTGAATGTTTCTATATACTTTTAAGTGTGAAGGTTGCAGAATACTGTGTGGCATTCCCTATTGAAACCTTTATGATGAAGATAGAGTGTAAAAGTGATTGAAAAGTTTATTTAGATAATAATGCAGTCACACTACAGTAATAAAACCAAACTTTTAAAATCTCTGTGTGTCTTTATTTGATACAAAAATGTCATCTGTTGCATGGGGATTGAATGCTGATTGTGTAATTGTTGTCATTTTTCCTTCTGGACCAGCACAATGCTCAGGGCTGGTTTTAGTAGAGGAAGTGGTTATCCTTTGTGCATATTAATCACGTTTCCCATATTAGTACTAATGAAATGTTGGGTTTGAGTAGTAGTAGTTCCCAACCTTTACTGGCAAACATAAAATTTGTACAGGCTAAATTAGAGCAGGACGTTGCCTGCGCTTTCTGATTTTTAARAGCACGGAAATAAGCGATGAAAGAAGAACACATCCTTTCTGTTTTCATGCTACCCCGCAGACAACAATACAAGACTTTTCCTTGCTTCTCAGCTGATGCCAGCGAGCGTTGCACATCTCGGTTTTGTCTAGGAGGCAGGTACACTTGCGTCAATGTAGATAATCACCTTCTCAAAAATACGAAATGCATTCAGCAATGCTGAGATCCGTGTCAGTGAAGTCTTGTTTTTCACCTTCTTAGTTCACATAACTCTCCTCTTGGCTCTTAAGGATGCTTTTGTCACTTTGGCTTAGAAGTTGTTTAAAAAAAAAAATACAGATAAACATCTGATGTGTAATTGGCTTGTACAGAGTGAAATGYGAGAAGCTTCTCACTTGTATGTTTGAAGGACAAGCGTGAGAGTTTGGAATATACAAAGAAAGTGAACTGAACGAATTTTAAAAAGTTTCCAATAAATATGATTTTAACTCCTTTAAATCCCTTTGAGAATTCCTTCCTCAAACCACTGTGAATAGTTCAAGTAGCAGCTGACGTTTATAATCTGTATTTGCCAGGTTTTGCATTTTGAAGCTTCTGTCAACAGCRGAGTCTGTAACACAGCCATAACTCAGGAACCTGTGTTTGACCATTCTTGGCAAAGAAGMAGCGGTAGAGGAATTGGGTTTGCAAGCCAATGTATAGAGATTTTTTATTCTTCTGTCTTTGAACATGAGTGTTATATTAATTAAGCATGATGTTTGATTATCGGAGCAGATTATTCAGTAGCTCTTTTAAGATTCAGTTGCAAAAGGCCAGGACCTTTGTCCATAAATAAGGAGTTTTTTGGACATTTGGGTTGTCTAGATGGAGAACTTCTAGGTGGAGAACATCTTATAGCAGCTATAACTAGTGATGGTTACCACTTTCATTATATTATATGAATCATTTTGGACTTGTATGACCAACAAAAAAMCATGCATACAATTGAGCCTACAGGGATGCAGAAGTTGTCTTCATTTCAGTGAAGCATTCTGAAATTTGTACATCTGCGGTGTGAAGCTCATTCAGTCCTGCAGACGTTTTCTTTCTAGATCTGTGTGCTCACATTCAATTAGTGGTTTTACAACCTGAGAGAAGTTTATGGTAAATAGTATCATGGGACTCTTGTGGTAGTACTTAATTATAAAAATGGGGTTATTTTTTTCAATTCCTGACGTGATTCTTAAAGTAAGTCCAAATTATTTCAGTTTTATGATAATGGATGTACTTGTTCTAGCTGTAAATAAAAAGTCTAGAAAATAGTCTAGCAGCTTAGTTCCAGTATAAGCAAGCCCTAATTAGAGTTTTAATTTGAGTATGGTGTGCCTCACAATAAAGGCAGTCTCTGTAGATTAATCATACTGATTAACAGTGTCTAAAATAGCCTAATTTGGATCAGTTTCTGAAGTACTTCTCCAAAAATTTAGTTATATATATATATTGTGTGTGTGTGTGTGTGTGTGTATATATATATATATATACACACACATATACATATATTTGATTCAGGGGAAATAATCTATGGAAAATGACAAAATGAATTATTTTATTGCAGTGTAAAAATGATTAGTACTATATTGCAAATTATTTATAATTTACTTCCATTAAAATGCAAACAGTCTGCCAATTTAGAGACTTTGCAGCTAGATAGAGGCATATATTATACATGAAGGAAAGCTGGTCCAGAATGTTGATGTGTTCAGTGTCTGAGTAAATAATCTAAGAGATGATGTTTTGCAGCAGTTGACCCTAGAGACAGCGAAAAGGGATGCTCACAGATTCTTTAATAGGAAATGAGTTTGGTTTGGGTGATCACTAGCTGTCCAAAACTGTATTCTAAAAGCTCAACTAAAAATTGAATGGCTGGTGAGCAGTAAAATAATAACAGCTTGACAAAGAGTGAGGGCGCTTTTTTTTTTTTTTTTAAATAATTATTTTATTTATTACTTTCTGAGAAGAATTCAGCACAACCTTGGTATTAATGTGAACCTGGTAAGAGAATTCATTAATGAGTTCAGGGTAAAAATTTTGTATCTATCGATCTAAGCAGTGGCATAAAATTCTTTAATGAGGCTGATACTGACCCTTGGGACTTCTTGACAGTGAGTTGTTCAGTTTCTACTTAAACACTGAAGACAGGAGCCACAGCTGTGATAGTTTCTCAGTATCTCATCTGGTTTTGCTGGAAGGCAGCAATGTTAAGCAGAATTAAAAAGGAAAGAGCCAAGATAAGAAAGGGTTGGCATGTAACGTAGTTTCCTTAAGATGGCATGTCTTACTGTTTCATCATTCCACCGTATAAGGACTAGTGAAAACTGGTACTGAAAATTCCTGTATTAAGTCAGAAAAATGAGAGAGGAGAAAAACAAATAGGCTTGAACTGGTTGTGCCTTATCGGAAATATTTCACACGCTGAGTTATATTCGTAAGTGAGAGAATATTGCAGCAATTCACTGCCCAGAGACGATGCTGTGGAAAGAACAGTCTCTGCCTCCTTGTTCAATAAAGGCAGGTGGCGACAGGTACCAAAGCTCGGCATAAGTTTCCAAGAAGAATGAGAAAAACTAACAGAAATTGGGAAGGGAGGAGAACTTTGAAAGTCCTTAATGTCTGGGGAAAAGAGTGTTTTAAAAGGCTTTCGTTAAAACATAGGAATGGGAGAATGGCAAAACAAAATCAGGGAATGGAGTCGGATGATGTATTTGCAGATACTCAAGGCATAAACATTTTGCTTAAAAGTGACAGATTTAATACAGGATTATTCATAAAGAGATTCAGCGGAACTGTGTGCTCACCTCTCCAAAGGTTGTAGTACTAAAAAAAAATGAAATGGCAAAGTCAGTATGTGTTCATTTCCCAAAAAGAAGCTACAAAAATAATTCAGAGTCTTTTCTAACTTCATACCTACTTGCGTGAGTTGCTGGCACGTCAGATGTTGCCTTGTGTAGGTGGGAACTCATAGAAATAGGAAGTTACCCCACAGGCAAAATTATTTTGTCCACACCTGTTGATTCAAAGGGAGAAGAGGGACCTTAATAAGATCTGAAATTTAATTTTCTTTGAAGCAGACTGGTGGATTTGGACACGCTGAAGTTATTTTCCATGGAACCTGTGCACACAGTCTTTGCAGATCTGAAACCTAGCTCTGGTAGAGGTGTTGGCAGATGTTGGCAATACATACAGTTAAACTTTGCTGTCCATGTGCAAAGTATTGTATTTTTCTCCTTTGATCAAAAGACAAGGTCTACCTTTTTAAAAATGCCTTGCTTCTGAATTAAGAGATCCTACGAAAGTACACGCTGACTATTTAAATGGAAGACACTAATTTACTTCCTGCAAATTTTAACAATAATAAACAATTAAGAGAGACTGGAACTGCATAGATACAGTCTGTTTTAAAGAATCGACTACCAGAAGGCTTCCAACCTCCTGTAATAGAGAACATTGACCTTTTCTGAGCTCTCTGTTATTTTGCTGTCTCCTCAGTCCATCTGAACAAATTAAGTTGTAGTGAGTTGGGAATGGAATGACCACACAACTAAAATGTGAAATACTGAAAAGGGTAAAATGTAAGGTGTTGGCGTAGGTTGCAGGTACACCTTATGAGGGATTACAGCTGGTACCTCATCCATCTGATTCCATCTGCTCTGGCAGAATAACAATAGAAAACATGTAAATATATCTGAATTAAAGCATCTAGATTTTTTTTTTTTTTTTAATTCTTTGAATATTCTAGATTTATTTGTGTTTAACTTGCTATTAATCTGTTTTGTTTGTGTTAGGTGGCTTTTCAGCTTGGACACAATAATTCTGGAAGAAAAGGAAAAACATGTTTACCCAGAGAAGGGAACCAACTAACATATTCAAAATGCAATTACAGCAGGTAAGTGGTGCCCCCATATGCCTGCTGGAGGAAGGGAAGTTGGAGTTTGATTTCAGGCTTGAAAACCTGAGATCATCAGTTACACGACACTAGGTTTATTTCCATGGCATTCACTGAAACTGTTGGTCCCCTTTCATAATTTAAACTTCCCCCTTCACTTCCCTATTTTCTCCTCCTTACCTAGGAGGAGGAATCGTGGATGATAGGAGGGGATTGCAGTCACCCGCGTTATGGAACGGCTCGTGAGCAGGGCAGCAGATGCTAGAGGTAAAGCGAGAGTTGTCTGTTAGACTCCAGACTCAGCAGGTGGTAAAGGCATGAGCATTTAAATACTTCTTCAGAGTGACTTTATTGGCCCAACTTAATGTTTTCTTTCAACTTATGGACCTGAATCCCAGAAAATACTTTTTTTTCCCCATGTCATTGTCACCGCTACTTCATTTGGCAAATAATGATCGTAGTTCAGTGTGGTTCCCACCGACAAACTCCATTTCAGTGACTGCTTTCCAGAGGGTTATTGAGTGACAGCATTATATATCGTTCAAACCAGATGCCAACAGGTGCTTTAAAAAAAAAGGCAGTGTTTTGTCATTACTTCTCACCTTACAGTAGCAGGAGATAATAGAGTTATATTAGACTTGGCTGGCTCCTATTTCACTTGCTGTAACTAATAAAAAGCTACAGGCAACATATTTCAGTTGCAAAAAGAAGGTTGACTTTGTGCTTTTTTTTTTTTTTTTTTTGAATGTTGAATCCAACCATAGACTCACAAATAATATTATTTTGATGTCCCTGTGAAAATATTTTTTCCAGCGTTGTTTGTGAATGAAATTTTACAATAGTCTGTAACAAGCAGTCGCAGATCTTGACTCAGAATTGTGCACAGTGTGTGTCTTCACAGATCACTGCTCCTTGGTAGTATAATGCATAATATTCATAACCCCCTCTTGGTGAAACTGCTAGCCTTTTCACAGCGATGCTCTCTCATCACTGACGATTGCAGGATCTAGAGGCTCACTGAGATAAAGGCAAAGGTTACCACGTTTCTACATACCTGTCTTTTCTGAGTATGTTTTTCAGYTGTTGTCTTCAAGGTTGTTCCAGTACACTGGGCTATTAGGACTTTCAGATTCTCTTCTTCGTTCTGGTATGGCATCTCACATTGCAGTCTGTACAGAAGGCGTGAGATGTCCCTCCAGCACGTCGACTGGATCTCCTGGAGAATCTGTATAACATGGTCGCTGCGTCATCTGAGAGTAGGTTTTCAAACATATTTTTCACTGCAAAGTGCAGTACAACACACGCAGGTTTGGAGGCATAATACTTAAACAGAAATAAAATATTAACTCATTTCAGCACATTTCCAAATACTCAGGGTATTCTACTGCTGAGACAGATTTTTTTTTTTTTTTTTTTTAATGCCAGATAACAGTGATTGTCAAGTACCCATGTTCTCTTTTTCTAAGTTTCTGCATCTGCCACTTATTTAAACACATCTCATTTTACCCTTCTTGGTTTCTGTCTCTACTAATGCTTTATATAAGCAGGAAATTAACCTGGCAATTTATATTACTCGCAGGACTAGTATCTGGTCTTTACATATCTAAGCTATGTCAGAAAGTTTTGTTGATGGTTTCCATATAATGCATCTTCTCCAGGCTCTGTATCACTTGTCTGGATTTACTGTGTAGTTCTTTTCTCTTGCTTCAGCCCTAGCATTACCTTGTGTTATGGAAAACTAGCAAGATTGCTGCTGCAGGTGTCATTTTCCAAGACCACAGCTTTGATCACATCACTGTGCTCTTGTACTCCTTGTTCATCATGTCAAAAAGTTGGTCTTATCTTCCAGTCTCAGTTTCCAGGACTCCACCTCTGAACACTTGTTTTGATTTTTGGGAGTTTTGATGTTGTTTTCTTATGTTTGGGAGGAAGTTTTTT